>CM063500.1:5008008-5018008 GCA_032207245.1 Pardosa pseudoannulata | reverse complement strand
CGAAAATAATTTGTTAAACAGTTTCTACCTATTTAACGATAAGCATTTATGACCAATATATTATTTTTACCGTTTGTTGAGGGAATTTAGCATCTACGCAATCAAAGTGAAACTAGATAATAACTTGAGGTATTAAATATAGATATATATAGATATAGAAAAATGAACCCAATTTTTTATATATTATATATTATATATATATATATGCATGAAATTTATATAGTTATATATATATATATATATATATATATATATTATATATATATATATATATATTATATTATATATAATATATATATTATGTATATATATATATATATATATATATTATGTATATATATATATATATATATATATATATATATATATATATATATATATATATATATATATATATATATATATATATATATATATATATATATATATATATATATATATATATATATATATATATATATATATATATATATATATATATATATATATATATATATATATATATATATATATATATATATATATATATATATATATATATATTTATATATATATATATATATATATATATATATATATATATATATATATATATATATATATATATATATATATATATATATATATATATACATATATACATATATATATTATATATATATATATATATATATATATTTATATGTATATATGTATATACAAGAGTGTGGTAAAATGTTAAACTCTTATTTTAAAATTTAGCTTCGCTTTTTATCTAACTTGGTAACACCTACTAGGATATTAAAATGTAACGTTCTAAATTATTTCTAATGATATATTATAGTTAGAATGGATTTGAAGAAAATTAAATTTTACCTCTATATCTTATTTCAGAAATATTTTTGATCCCATTGTTTCTTCTATGATATTTACTTTTAATACAAATTAATTCTTCATAGTTCAGTTTGCCATCTACCAATTATATAATTTTCAATCTTCTATCTGTAAACTTGAAACTAAAGAAAGCTAAATTACTACCATATCTCTAAAAATTGTGGCTTAATATCTGTTTCAAAAATAAACAAGAACAAATCTCATTATTTTTCTTGGTAAAGTATAAAAACAGATTAATAAATTTTGTCAACAAACATGTTTGATTAAATGGACAAAAGAGTAAATACAAATAATAAAGGAATAATTTTACAAGTTTTTATTTCACTTTTATGGTGAACTTACAATAAAAATGATTGAATATCAAGAACAACGTATAGAAATCCAAAGTTATGCAACGATTTATTGCTTTAATCTTATTAATGATCTGTAGATAATATATTTATGTATTCTTTTACTGTAATACGACTTCAACAAAAAGTTTGTGAATGAAATAAAACTGCGTATACTATATTGAAATAGTTGTTTTTTCCACATCTTAATAATGTAAATTATATGTGCAGACATTATAAGGCTACGTAGTGGGAATTTTCACGTAAAATAATATAGACAGTTCTTATATTCATTATAATGTGCGATACATAAAAAAAATTCAAACTTGTATTATAATTTAAAATAATTTTATTTTGAAAAATGAGTCTAAACTATTGTTTAAATTTACAAAACTTCTTCACTATCTTTTTTAACAATATAAAACTATTCGATATTATTAATTTATATGTTTGTTTCTTCCACTTTAGCTTTAAAAAATATAATAACCATTACTGAAACTTTGAAAAGAAACAGCAAACTTCATTTAATTATTATAATTATACTACTCTCGAAACAAAATACGCAAATTAGAAATTGAATATCGTTGTCTAAATTTCTTTGCGTGTATTGTTAGGCACTTAAGAGTTTCTTTAATTTTTTGTCATATTGTAATAAGGTCCCTTTCGCATATGAAAAATAAAGGAAGAATGCAGTGAGGAAGCTGATTATAAATTATTATTTTAGGATTATTAAATTTTGTTCGGTGTTAATTTAAATATAAATATATCATCTATATTAAATTTTAACTATTCAGATATTCTTTTGAAACGTTTAGTTTTTTGATTATTTTAAATCCCCTATATAATAATAGCCTAAGTTGTCTGTCCAGGAATTTATGAAGAGGTTGTACCTGGAATGGATACAGGCATTCATATTGGATTTTTTATGACTTAGGGTTAGCAAAATTTAAAGTGAGTTCGAAATCCACCTCATCAACTCCTTTTCGAGCGTTTAAGGCTATTATTTCAAGCCTTATTCTTCCACTTATTCTATAGGAAATGCATTATTGATAGGATGGCGAGGGCGGAGCACAATATTTAAATTTCTGGACTGTTTTTACTTGACCTTTATATATTCTAACCATATTTCACCCCGTGTAAGCTGGCATATGGGGTAGTGTCTGCCTATTTCATCTTCGTACTTCTCGGGTTAATGGTTCTGCCCCCGACGTAACCGAATTTTTCTAAATGTCTAATTAATTTAATAATTTCTGCTTTTTCTTTTGAATTCTTAATCCTAAAGTTGTTTTATTATTTTTAAATTTTTATTATTTTTAAAATAAATTTTTACCATTTTTCAAATTTTTATGATTTTTTTTATTAAATTCACGTATTACCATTATTATATCAAGCCCCATTTTAAGAGCAGGCGATTACATGTATCGATTTATCACATAATAAATAGGAAAAAATAACAATTTTTTCTAGCATTATGACGTTATTCTTTTAACCATCTCCTTAGATCTTTATATTATTTAAATATATTCTGCATTATTTCCATACGTTTTATCACTAAACTTAGATATTACGTAAATAATTTTCTTAAGGTAATATTTTGTTGTAAAATAATTCTCAGCTAAAAACAAACCATTTTTTTACCTGCCTTATAGGGTACTTTACAATTATGGAAAATTAAAAATTTGACTGATCCCGTCATATGACGGGCTATATGCTAATTTTAAAATAATTGTACTTTATTTTTTTCAATATTTTGTCAGTGGGATCTTGTTTTTAACACATTGTATGCGGGATACATACTAGTACGTTTTCTGACG
The DNA here is from genome assembly GCA_032207245.1 of Pardosa pseudoannulata. Classification (NCBI taxonomy): domain Eukaryota; kingdom Metazoa; phylum Arthropoda; class Arachnida; order Araneae; family Lycosidae; genus Pardosa; species Pardosa pseudoannulata. The sequence continues at coordinate 5,014,992 of CM063500.1, read as the reverse complement.
ATTAATACTTGAGCGCGGGTTACGTACTTGTACGGGTTAGTGTAACAACATGGTTTGTTTGTGGGTACAAAAACAACGATATATACAGGAAAATGAAGCTGAATGTTCTTGTCTACTACATAGATTCTGGAAAAATTTAGACAAATAAAAACGAGTTTTTACATTGTTAGTTTTATGATTGCTCTTTTCATTTTTTATAATATAAAAATGTTTATATATATTTCATAATTCGGAAAATTTAAAACTATATACTACTATTTCTATTTGATTTTTCATATTTACGATACTATTATAAAATTATCCACTAAAAATATATTTTATGTTTACAAAAATCTTATGGTTGTTATTTATGTATTTCTATTTATGTATTTATTTATATATCTCAATTTAAAATACGAATAGTGGGTAAAAAAATTAAATAATTTTCGATCTATTGAGATTTAACCGAATAACTAAATTTGATTGCAAAATAAATAGTTACAAACGCTTACGACATTGCTGTATTTAGGAGAAGGTTACTCAACTCGTATATTTCTTCATTTGAAACAATACAAGAATTTGATTGAACATCGAAAACAGCAACTCATGCACATGTGTTATGCAATGTGCAATTGAACACTTTCTAATGTTTGTAACTGATCAGTAACGTAAAAGACCTTCTATACATTCATTTTAAAAGCAAGTTCAATTGATTTCCTTATAAATGTCTGTTTACATAATTAACTTATATAATAAAGTGGCCCATGAGACCACCATTGTAGTGTACCATCTCTTCCGATTCAATGCTACCTCTCTGGCCCCAGAATGGCCAACCAAAGGCATTTATTCCTGGATGGCCATCCGATGCCAGGTCATCCTTGGGGTCTTTCTTTTCCTTTTCCCGCCAGGGGACCACTTGAGGGCTATTTTAGTTAGGTCCACTGTTGACATTCTAAGAATATGCATAATTCATGACCAACTGGGCTTTATTATTATTAGAGTTATAGGTTTACTATTAGTGCGGATATATAGGTCAGAATTAGAAATTTTGTTGGCCAGTATAATTTTATTAAATTTTTAGGCATTTAGTTTGGAAAGTAGCAAGTTCTTTTTCTTGCTGCTTTGTTATTTTCCATAAGTTACTAGCATGTAGTAGAACTGCTCTAAGAGTTGAATTGAGGATTTTTAGTTTGAGCTTTATGTGTATGCTTCCCAATACTTTTATATAATAAATAGGCATTTGTTAACACATTGTGTGCTGGTACATTTCGCAGCGGAATTGTACCGGAAGCGGGCGTTTTTCGCTTAAATTTAGTTATTCAGTTAAATCTCAATAGATAGAAAATTATTTAATTTTTTAATCAACTTTTCGTATTTTATATTGAAATATATAAACAAATATATAAATAGAAATATATAAATAACAACCATAAGATTTTTGTAAAAAAAATATATATATATAGGGGATAAATATATAATAGTATCGCAAATATGAAAAATCAAATAGAAATAGTAGTATATAGTTTTAATTTTTTCGAATTATGTTATATATAAACATTTTTACATTATAAAAACATAAAAAGAGCAATCATAAAATTAATAATGTAAAAACTAGTTTTTATTTTCCTAAATGTTTCCAGTTTCTATGTAGTAGACAAGAATATTCGGCTTCGTTTTCCTGTATATACCGTTATTTTTGTACACACAAACAAACCATGTTGTTACACTAACCCATACTAGTATGTGTCCCGCGCTCAAGTATCAATCGTCAGAAAAAGTACTAGTACGTGTCACATGATCAAGTATCAATCGTCAGAAAACGTGTCCCGCATACAATGTGTTAATGTACATTTCTTTTTTAATGCGAATTGTATGCAAGATCCCATATGTATGAAAAGACACCTTGGTATGCTATTTACTTATAGTGGATTTGAAATATGAATTAAATTATGGATAGGTAATATCTTATAGGACGCATGATTTCATAGTCTTTTTTATTTTAATTTCGTTTTTGCATTCTTCGTCAAGTTTCATTTTCGACTTATTTTGCAATACATAAAAATGCTTCAGAGCCAATATTTTTGTGAACCGCCAAAGATAACACTTCTGGGGTAGTGTATTGTGATACTGAACCTGGTATAGTGTTATAGACTATTATTTTGTGTATAACGGAAGAAACATATGAAATATTTTACATTCTAATCGTCTACTGTTTATTAAAAGTTGATCAATAATAGTCCATGTGAAACTAAATTTCTTAAAATCATAGTAATTTTAGTTAAATATTATTTAGAAATGAGAATAAAAATTGTTACAAGTAATGTAGATAATACTTAGAAATAACTATCAGTGTATAAAACGCATATAAATTTTGTATAAAATGTATCTAACACATCATTTTTAGTTTTTTGAAAACATATATATTTTAACTAATAATTCTTTAATACAATTAAATGTAATGCTAGGAAAATTTTATGAACATCTACAAAAGGTATATTAAATGAAACATTTTATATTATCACTTATATGCTTAGAATCACCTTCATTTCGGTTTGTAATAGACTGTATGGCCGATGGACAAATGGTAGAGTGCTGCTCTTCGGTACCGAAGTCCGTGGGTTCTATTCCCACTGCAGGTACGGGTGTTCGAAGCCGTTCGGAATCAGTTGGTGCTGTTCTCTGTAGCACACTTAAATTCACTTCTCACTTTTTTTGTTAGTTACAAGCCATGTGATAAGTCCTCGTGTATAAACATAAATAATGCACTTCATATTGCATTTACTTTAAAATAATTAAGTTTTAAAAATATCCGAATATTCCCCCAAAATGATAACTAATAATGTTTTAGAAATTATTTAGAATTCTTGTATTATAGCGTTAAAGGTACTGAAATAACTATATTTCTCTGTAATATAATATATACATAGAAAGTAAACAAAACTATCCAGAAAATATTTTAAGATAAAAAGCTGGAGAAAGTTCAATACCATTATACTCAGATGTATAAATTACAATATTGTTTCGAAATTCTCGCGTAAAGTTCATTGATTGAAAAGACTTTAGCTAAGACAAAAACAATAACAATTTATTAACACTCCAAATGAATCACAATCACAACGGATGGCGGTAAAACTTGGCAGCGTTTTGGCGAACTTTTTCAGAGCAATACGGAGAGCATTAACACAGGTCCTATTCACCAGGCCGAACGATGGGCGAATGGTTAGAGTGTTGTCCTTCGGCACCGCAGTTCGTGGGTTCGAATCCCACTGTGGCATGGATGTTCGTAGCCGTTCGTAATCGGCTTTAAGCTCTAGGTCCCAGTCTCATTAGCCCTCGTGTTTCAAAAAATGTAGAGCGTAGCACTCCAAACCAAACCAAACCTACTTTTACAAGGTCTGAGCGTGAACTGATTTTTATGAGAACTCAGGACCCCTTTATATAGCTTTCAGCTTCTAGTAAAATCCAGAGAAAGGATTTTAGGCAAAAATGTCGCCCAGTCTCCAAATTTAGCTCCAAAATGAGTTTTCCAAAATTTCGCCCATTTGGAGAGATACCATACAAATTTCTTGTTTATAGCATTTTTAAAATATATATGAAAATTAATATTTATATTACTATATCGTTTACATTTTTTAAAAATCCTACATTCAGATTCAAAGAATAAATAGAAAGGAATAATGTACGAAATAATATTTTAACTTTTAGTGTTAAGTGTTATATACAATTAAAAAATAAAGAGGATTTAATCCATAAAGAACCAGTAAAGAAAATTTTATTATCAAAATCTTCAAAATTTTGATATTTCACTTTTACTGATTTTGTATCACATTTAAAAATAATTTGTATTTCAGACAATTTTTCATTATTAAATTTTACAAAGAGTATTTACCTTTATTTAATAAGTTGAAAGGAAGAGGCTATACATTATTTACCCTTTACTCTATTTGCTGTAATAGTCGATACAAAAGTAATCAGGATTGGATCAATTAATAAACCAGAAAAGAAATTTCTCTTCTTTTGGAATCTGGAATAAACTTCGATGGGTCAAATAGTAGAATGGAACGAATTCAATCATTGCTTTCTATTCAAGCTCCAAAAAATACTGATCATCCATTAGGGTCACGGTGTGTCTGATAAGCTTTCAGATAGGTCTTTTCAGGAAAAAGAAAGCAATGAATGGGAATTCCTCATGAATAGAGACTGAAATAGAAAGGTTTTATAAAATGAGTAAATTATTCAACATCCTTGCTGATTCTTCTTGTTGTGTAAAATAAACACATGTTTCGAATAGATCTCAACAGCCTATACAGAATGTACAGAAGTCCAATTTCTACTTCTTAATGAATAACTTTCGGGAGAAGTTGAATTTATTTTGAATAACACTGATGACTTTTGGAAAGGAAACATTGCTATAAAGAGTTTTAGATAAAATATTTACGCACAGTAACAGTTTAAGCCAGGGGCTTCCGAACTTTTCAGTTTGCGGTAGACTTAGCATTTTGCACGGTAGACTATTTTAATTATAAATTATTTAGAAAGGCTTTATTTTAGAGAAAAGTTATTTTAATTACAAACATATAAATTAGTAAAAGAAAAACATTATATTTTTAATGAAAAGTTAAGGAAAATATTTTTGACAAAAACATAAAAATTATTATAAATAATTGTTTTTTATGATGATCAAAAAATTATAAAAAACTATTTATTTTAAATTTACTATTTCAAATAAATTTCTTAGAATGTTATAAATAATGTAACAAAAAAATAAAAATAGAAGAAAGCTAAAAATGATAATTTTTATGTATTTTAGTAAAAATAAATAATACCGTATTTTTTAGTACCCATTTTACCTTAAACCCTATAATTTAGTATATTGCATTAAAAGAAAATATTTCTTTTTTTAAGCATTCTTTTTTTTATGTAGTACATATTTAATTTTCTATGTCATAAAAAAATATTAACTACGGAAAACTAACCAAAGAAGAAAGTTTTTTCTACTCTAATTGAAAAAAAATAAAAAAATGAAAATTATTATATAAACTATTTCAAAAAGATTAAAAATAAAAAAATATTCTGAATTGAAAATAGAGAAAAAAAAAAACTATAAACTTTTTAAATGTAGGTTGAAATTCAACCAGGAAAGTAAAGTAACGAAAATTATTTACTACTTTTTACAGAAAATATCTATTCAAGTTCTGCAAAATACTGTTCACCTATTACTGTTACGATATCTGTGACAAGCTTTCGGTTCGTTCTTTTCAGCATAAATAAATTTACGAACGAGAATTCCCAATGAATAGCGACAGAAAAAAGGATAAAGTTTTATAAAATGAGTCAACAAAAAAGTAACACAACTTTATTTCAGATACTACCAGTCGAATAAAATAAGAACTAGTTTTCAAGTCAATCTCAGTGTTCTATTAAGAATGTTATTTACATAAAATGTTCAACATTTCAAATCTAGAACATACAAAAGGAATTGCTATATTTTACTACATAAACTTATGATAAAAACAAATTAAAATTACAGCAGAAATCTACATTTTTATAACATTATGCACAAAAAAGTTATTTTGTGCATAATGTTATAAAAATGTAGAGGAAAGATTGTGGTAGAAATCGTTAGAATTCAGGCAGTTTTTCTTTAAATATTAAAGTTTAAAGAATATTATAGAAAAGGAATTGTTCTATTTTACATCAAACTGACGAAATCTGGAAAAGAAACATTGTCGTCAAGCATTGTGAAATAAGATGAAAAAATATAAAATATATATTTTTATATTTTTTCATCTTTCATTTTTATATATTTTTTATTGAGGTATATCATTATATGTAACACAAATATAATTAAATTGGATAGTTCTAGAAAACAAGCAAAGGCACCTTTTCACTTTTTGAAATTAATCTTCGATAAGAAGAGTGAAGTAATAAAACTCTTTTAACCATTTTTTTTTTTCTTGGAAACATTTATTTCAGCTCTACAAAATGTTTATCGTATATTACTGTTACTGTATGCGTAACAAGCTTATGAATTGGTCTTTCTAGAGAATATAAAGGTGCAAAGAACCCCTCATGAATAGAGACTATATGAAAAGAGAGAGTTACTCATAAAACTACTCCATAAGTAAATAATATACTTTCCTTTTTAATACTTCTGGTTGGATAACATAGATGCGAGTTTCCAAATAAAACTCAACAATCTACAAACAATAATATTTATATAAAGGAATTCAAAATTTTTCCTCTTGAGAACGAGGATGTATTTCTTATCTGTTACATAACGATGTTGAAAGAATAAAAAATGTTATTATTTATAGAAATTTAGCGAATATAAGTGTAAATATTATTAGTTTAAGGATAATAATTTTCAGTCTTTTCCATTACACAATACAAGGGTTGGAACTTTAATAGTGGTAACTATTTATATACATGATATATAAAAGTGATTCATGTCACTTTGATTTATAGTCCTTCAATATATTCGCTAATATTGTATATAACCCGTTTTCAATGAACAACCTGTAGCAGCGCCTGTTCTATTGATAATTTGAATGGACCGGTCTATTCCCTCAAGAATCTCTAGAATAGTTCTTAAGAGAATGACACAAATCAGTTTCTTCATCATAGGCAATTAAGACAATGTCACAAGGGCTTAGATGTGGGGAGTATGGTGGAGGGTAAAGCACTTCCAGCCGTCCATCGAACAAATCAGTCACAGCTTTCGCTGTATATGTTTGAGCATTGCCATGCAAAATTATAGGGGAGTTCTGCAGAATTTTTCTCATGCTCAGTCATGTATTCAGAATGTGCAGCACAGACATATGCGCAAATCCTATTTTTCAGGGCCAGCTCACAAATCTTTCGGCACCAATCACTGTCTTCTAGTGCGGCAACAGCAAGCACTTTCGCATCCCTGACAATAGGACGACCTGGTGGATGCATGTCTGCCACATTTTGCGTTCTTATTTGAACGCTTTTACTGGAAAAAATGGAAAATTAAAAATT
>CM063500.1:4993008-5003008 GCA_032207245.1 Pardosa pseudoannulata | reverse complement strand
TAGATATTTTTATTAACATTCCAAATTCCCTCCCCAAAAAAGGCACACACAGGTTAAAAACGTAAATTTCACCTTTATTTTTTTTATCTTCATCTTTTAATCATTATAATCAAATAACGATGTATTTTTGGAGCATGTCTCCGCCTACCACAAACATTAAATATAAATGCTAAAGTGTAGCGCGTGCACTGGATCTCTGGAGCCAGAATAAATTAATGAATTTTTTTCCGAGAAAAATATTCAGAGAAAGTTATGGAAATGCAGGTTATCGGGTCTGGAAGACGTATAAGACAGCTATTGAAAATTTGGGAGGTCTTTTTCGATTTTGTGCTTTTGTGTGGAATTTTTTATAACGCTCAGTTCTCAGAGGCCCGGCTCACGTCTTCGCAGGTTAAATCAGTTAATAAGCAAATAATTCAACATTCTGACTGATATTACTTTTCGGTTATAATAAATAGAAGATTCAAAAAAGAACTCAATAGTATATTGCAATGCACTGTCAATTAAAAGAATCTAAAATTTTAAACTTACTAAAGTAAAATATACAAAAGGATTTTTTTGTCACTTAGATAACACTACTGAAATTAGTAAAAAACATTGGGATAAACATTGGAATAAAAACGTTTTGATGTCGAGTGAATTACTTATGATAATTAAGCAAAATAATAGTTTAACAGTTTTATATTCTTATAAAATCCAATATACAGTGGATTGCGCTTAATGTGATCGAAGTTAATGTTATCAATCCTTTATTGTTATTGAAATCACTTGGTAACGATTTTCTCTATTTATTTGCATGTTAAATTATCGCTTTATGTGATCGTTACTGTTGTGGTGTAGTACATTGCATTGTCATTTCGATAAGTATGATAACCCAAAGTTGCTTTACATTGCTTTTAATTAGTATAATGCACTGTTCTATATTACAATGTTCAAAATTGGAAGAAACGACAAGAAAATATGCAAAAAAAATAATATATAAAAATTAAAAAGCAAAAGAAGCACTCAACGTGCTACGCCTCAAAAAATTGCCAATGTCCAAGAGAACGGTGCATTCTTTTCCTTCCTTCTTTCGACTGCCACAACCCTACACTTCTTCCATTATCCTGCTCGTTCCATTGTCCTTTTTACAATGTGTCCTTTTCCGGCTCTGCCCAAAAGGACCGGGACTCCAAAAATGGTCCTGAATCGCCTTCTGGAGACCAATCACAATTCTCCAAAACTTGGTGAAGTTTAAGTTCACTTACACGCTTCTTGGAGTTGCGAAAAACTTGGGCATTTAACCCACACGTGCGAATGTGGCGAGCAATTCAGTTTCACAAACCTAAACATAGTTGCACTCGCAAAATTACATCGGTTAATGTTACGGTTTTCGAACCTCATTTTAACTGGAAAATGAATATTCACAATGTATTCAGAAGGAACCCATTTTTTTCTTTCCCTTCGTTGTTATTGGAATTTTCGAGAATTCTCCGTCTTCCACCTAGGGAAATGGAGAATGAACAAAGGAGTGGGTTGTTACAAATTCCTGGAATTTTTCAGAAAAGCGCACAACCCATTCTTATTGGAAATGAGAATTAGCGTAGTCACACTTTATTCCTTGCTCGCTTACATGCAGGTTGTAGATATGGAAGCCAGAAATCAAATTCATTTAACATTAAAAGAAAAGTTTGAAATTTTAAATCTTTATGAAAGGTTGATGGAACTAATGACTCAGATGGAGAATCTCTTGATATTGAGGTACCTCCTACAAGAGCTGAAATGAGAAATGCATGAAATTGTTGAAACGTGGAGTACAACACTGCTCCGATGACTTTAAAAAACATTATGAATGCGAACAATTTATCAAAGAGCTTCTTATAAAAAATTGTAGACAATCAATAATTAATCAAATTTTATTCTGTATAAAATTCTTATGGCTTAAAGGGTAATATACAGTGCATCTACATAAGGTGAGTTTTTTTATTTTATTGTGAAACTTAGTACTTGTAAGTTACACGGGGTAGGGGTAAATTTATCTAATTTTGCATATCGTTTATTATTATCATTCGGTTATTGTTAAGAAAATCACGGTGTCCCAAACTGATCACATTAAGCAGAGTCTATTGTATTATTCTTGCTAAAATAAAACATCCGAAAGTATATTTTTTTATCTATACTCATAGTTGACACAGGAAAATTATTGACATTGAAAATGTGGTTACTTAAATAGATTTAATTAAGATAATTAAGGAATTAAATAATAAAAAAATGTTTTATAAAATGAGTCAATACGTAAATAGTACAGCATAACTTTTGGATATATTACATAGAATTTTTTAAACAAAAGTTATCAGTATATTATAATGTTCTATTCCGAATAGAATTCTATATTTTAAATGTGCTAACGTGTAACATACGAAAGGATTTTTTCTTTTCTCTTAAAATAACACTGGAGAATTTAAGAAAATAATCATTACAATTGAAAACGGTGTGATTTAGAGAGATTTAGTTAAGCAGATTACTTAATAACAGCTCGTTAAACAAGTAAAATTAAGCAACAGTAAAACATTAAATAAAAAAAATAAAAATAATAGTCAAATAGCAACTATATTAAGCAAATAGATTAACAATGTATTGTTAAATTATTTGCTTAATATAGCTGTAATTTATATTACAGCTATATTAAAAAAATAATATAGTTGTAATATAAATTACAGCTATATTATTGCTTAATTAAAGAATAAATTTTTGCTTTATTAAGCAAAATAACAGTTTAACTAAAAGTTCTATTCCATGGTTTTCAGTAACTCAGTTTAACTCAGTATAAGTTGTTTGGATATTAGAATATAAACAGTATAATTTTAAAATGTTTATATACCCTTTTATTGGTGTTTGCTACTGTACTAAATACTACAGTAAAATAAATTGGATCAATTTAGAAACATGTAGTTGACACTTTTCTCTTCTGGATCCAAAATAAACATCGGCGAGGAAACTAATATAAGGAAGAGAATTCAATGATTTATTTATAGGAAACATCTATTGAAATACTAAAAAAAGTACTGATCATTCATTTGCGATACGGTTTCTGTGATAACCTTTTAGATCGGCCTTTTTAAGAGAAATAAAGCTTCGAAGAAAGGTTTCTCATGAATAGAGATTGAATGAATGAAAAAGATTTTATAAAATGAGTCACTAAGTAAATAATACATTCTTTTTACTGATTGTACTTTTTGTATATAAATAAATAATTCAACATTCTTATTGATTTTACTTGCTGGATATAGTAAATAGATGTTTCGAAATAAAACTCAATAGTGTATTATAGTGTGTTGATATGAAGTTTTCAAACAAAACCCATCAGCAAATTCTAGAATTTCATTACTATTGAAATCCAATATTTTAAACTTACTTATGTATAAGATACGAAACGATTGTTTACTTTTCTCTTAGATAACACTAGAGAAATTACGTAAAGAATCATTGCAATTCAAAATAGTGTGACTTAGAGAGAGATTTAGTTAAGATTATTAAGCAATTTAATGAAAGAAAAATATTTTATAAAATGAATCACTACATATACAATTTAACACTTTTACTGATTTTAATTTTTGGTTACAATAAACAGAAGTTTTTAAAGAAAATCCATTAGTAAATGACAGTGTATCATTACTATGGAAATGCAATATTTTAGACTTTCTAATGTATAACATAAGACAGGATTTTTTCTTTTCTCTTAGATGACACTAGAGAAATTACGAAAAGAATCAGTGCAATTCAAAGCAGTTTGACGTAGTTTGTTAAAAGAATCACTGCAATTCAAACAGTGTGAATTAGTGATTTAGTTAAACTTATTAAGCAATTTCATGAAAGAAAAAGGTTTTATCGATTCAGTCACTACTTAAGCAATATAACATTCTAACTGATTTTAATTTTGAATATAATAAATAAAAGTCTACAAACAAACTCATCAGTATATTATAATGTTATATAAACATTTAGAACTTCCTGTAACATACCCAAATGAATTTTTTTCTCTTAGATGTTACTAGGAGAAATTAAGAAAAGAATCATTATAATTAAAAATGATGTGATTTAGCAGGGTTTATTTAAGATAATAAATAAATTTTAATGATAGAAAAATGTTTTATAAAATGAGTAACTAACTTAACAATACAGTATTCTTACTGATATTATTTTTTGGATATAATAAATAAAGTTTACAAACTAAACCCATCGGTAAGCTATAGCTTTCCATTATTATTGAAATTCCAATATTTTAAAAGTGTTAATGTTTAACTTACGAAATTATTTTTTTTTTTTCTGTTAGATGACACTACAGAAATTGCGAAAAGAGTCATTACAATACAAAAAAAAGTGTGCCTTAGATTTAGTTAAGCCTCTTAAGAAATTTCATGAAAGAAAAAGATTTTATAAAATCAGTCACTACGCAAGCAATATAACATTCATACTGATTTTAATTTTGAATATAATAAATAAAATCTACAAACAAACCAATCTGTGTATTATAATGTTATAAAATATTTAGAACATGCTGTAACATACGAAAGGAATTTTCTCTTAGATGTTACTGGAGAAATTAAGAAAAGAATCATTATAATTGAAATCGGTGTGATTTAGAGGGATTTAGTTAAGATAATTAAGGAATGAAAGAAATGTATTTCATAATAAAATGAGTCTATAGATAAATAATACTACCATTTTTACTCTTTAGATACAATAAATAGAAGTTTTCAAGCAAATCCTATCGTTATATTTTAATGTCATATTTCTAATGAAATCCAATATTTTATACTAGCTAGAATATTACATACAGAAGTTGTTTTTTTTTTACTTTTATCTTAGACACTGACACTGGAGAAATTAAGAAAATAATTATTGATATTGTTAACGGGGTGAGTTAAAGAGATTTAATTGAGATAATTAAGGAATTGAATGATAGAAAAATGTTTTATAAAATGAGTTACTAAGTAAATAATACAGCATTCTAAATGATATTACTTTTTGGATAAAAAAGTTTTCAAACAAAACCCATCAGCAAATTATACAGTTCCATTGTTATTGAAATACCAATATTTTAAATTTATAGCGTATAAAAAATGACATGTTTATTATTTTCTTTTAGATGGCACTGGAGAAACTACGAAAAGAATCATTGCAATACAAAACAGTGGATTTAGATTTATTTAAAGTTTTTTTGGCAATTTCATGACAGAAAAAGGTTTCATAAAATTAGTCACTATGTTAACAATATAACATTTCTAACTGATTTTAATTTTTGAATGTTATATATAAAAGTTTACGAACAAACCCATCAGTATATTATAATGTTATAGAATATTTAGAACTTGCTGTAACGTACCAAATGAATTTTTTTCTCTTAGATGTTACAGGAGAAATTAAGAAAAGAATCATTATAATTCAAAATGATGTGATTTAGCAGGGTTTATTTAAGATAATAAATAAACTTTTAATGATAGAAAAATGTTTTATAAAATGAGTAACTAACTTAACAATACAGTATTCTTACTGATATTATTTTTTGGATATAATAAATAAAGTTTACAAACTAAACCCATCAGTAAGTTATAGTATTCCATTGTTATTGAAATCCAATATTTTAAAAATGTTAATGTATAACATACGAAATTATTTCTTTTCCTTTTCTGTTAGATGACACTACAGAAATTACGAAAAGAGTCATTACAATACAAAAAAAAGTGGGACTTAGATTCAGTTAAGCTTCTTAAGCAATTTCGTGAAAGAAAAAGATTGTATAAAATCAGTCACTACGCAGACAATATAGCACTCATAGTGATTTTAATATTTGAATGTAATATATAAAAGTTTACGAACAAACCTATTAGTATATTATAATGTTATACAATATTTAGAACTTTCTGAAACATACGAAAGAATTTTTTTCTTCGATGTTACTGGAGAAATTAAGAAAAGGATCATTATAATTGAAAACGGTGTGATTTAGAGGTATTTGGTTAAGATACTTAACTATCGAAAGGAATATGTAATATTTCATATAAAATGAGTCTCGATAAATAATACTATCTTTTTTCCTCTTCAGATACAATAAATAGAAGTTTTCAAGCAAAACCTATCTTTATATTTTAATGACCTATTTCTAATGAAATCCAATATTTTAAACTTGCTAGATACAAAACTACATACAGAAGTTTTTTTTAAACTTTTCTTTTAGACACTTACACTGGACTAATTAAGAATAGAATTATTCACATTGTAAACGGATTACTTAAATATGAGATTTAATTAAGATAATTAAAAAATTGAATGATAGAAAAATGTTTTATAAAATAAGTGACTAACCTAATAATGCAGTATTCTTACTGATATTACATTTTGGATATAATAAATAGTAATTAATAATATTAACTTTAATAATTGCCTAGATTTAAAGGTTCAATTTCCAATTTTTCCATGAGATTTTTTCAAATGTTTCAGAAATGTTCAGACAATTTTAAAATGACATACATAAAAAATTGAATTTGATATTTTACGGTGATGTGTCCCTTAAAATTTCACTGACTAGAAATCTCTGTCGGTGGGTTTCCTATTACCAAGTATTGGACGTCCATTCTACTACACAAAAACTAACATTTTAACATAACACATAAAATGTTGAACAACATTTAAATCTCAGCATGTATGTCACTGTTACGAAACCTTTGAAGATAGTAATTGTGTACAATCTCCTATATAATAATAGCCTAAGTTGTCTTTTTGCGAATTTCTGAAGCGGTTGTACCTAGAATGAACACAGGCATGCATATTGGATTATTCATGAGTTAGGGTTAGCAAAATTGAAATCGAGTTCAAAATCCACCTCATCCCCCTTTTTCGATGGCTTAATGCTATTATTTCAAGCTTTATCCTTCCTCTTATTCTATACGAAATTCATTCTTGATAGGATGGCAAAAGCGAAGAGTAATACTTAAATTTCTGGACTGTTTTTTCTTGACTATCTGACTTCATATACTCTAATTGTGCAGGGGTTGTACGTATGGTAGAATGCCCGTTCACTTGATTGTCGTATTTCGTGGGTTGACAGTTCTATCCCCGACACAACCAATTTTTTATGTCTAATAAATTTAATATTTTCTGCTCTTTCTTTTAGATTCTTCTTCCGAAAGTTGTTTTATTATTTATAAAATAAATTCTTACTATCTTTTCGACTTTTTTTAATTTTTGTTTATTTTATTAAATTTACGTATTGCTTTACGGATGTCCCTGCCCACATAAATATTTCATGTTGTGTATCCTTAAACTTTTTTCTCGTAATGTAATAATGGCCTAAGTTATCTGTCTGCCTGTCCTCAAATTTATGAAGCGGTTGGATCTGATATGGATAGAGCATCCATATTGGGTTTTTTGATGAGTAAGGGTTAGCGAAATTCCAAGAGAGTAATGTTTATCTTTTCCTTAACTGTAGATTCGAATTCTAAAATAAATTGATATGAATAAGCTTTATTTCACAGCAAAAAATAGTGTTATCTTTAAAACGTTCAAAATCCACCCCTTTTGGAGCGTATAATGTCATTATATCGAGCCCCATTTTAAGAGCAGGCGATTAAATTTATCAATGCATCACATAATAAATACGAAAAAAATAATTTTTTCTAGCATTATTACGTACTTCCTTTAACTATCTCATTTAATCATTTCTTATTTTAAATTATTTAAACATGATCTGTATTATTTCCATCCGTTTTTTCACTGAACTTAGATATGAAGTCAATAATTTTCTTTTATATTTATCTTAAATAATAGATTAGGTACATATGTGATAACTTTAATAGATTATTTTTGTTAAAAGATAATTCTCATCCAAACTGCAAACCATTTTTTTATCTGCCTCATAGGGTACTTTACAATTCTGGAAAGTTAAAACTTTTACTGATCCCGTCATATGACGGGCTATGTGCTAGTATAAATAATACTAGACGAACTGACAGACGTTGTCTTGTTTTAACGGTGTAAATCCAAAAATTTTAAAATATTTTAATTAAATTATTATTAGACTATTTTGATGAAAAAGTATCAAAAAATTATTTTAAAAATACTTAATGCCACAACGCATACCGTAACACAAACGTAATTAGATTAAATTAAAATTCCCACATAGCCTGTACGGTTATTCGATCCTGAGACTTCATGTACAGAAGACCTTTGCTGCGCCAAAGCTACGTTGACGACGACGGGCTTAAAACGGTATTATAATAATCTCAATAAGACTGCAATTCTGGATTTTTAATAAAAAAAAATTTCTGTCGAATCAATTTGTGAATCTAAACTATTCTCGAATCAATTACACGCAAAAAATTTCATCAAAATCAGTCCAGTTTTAGGAGGAGATCTATTACAAACACACGAACATTAGAATTTTATATATAAACATGTAGTGAATCAGTGAAATTCTGGTAAATGTAATAAGGAAACAAATGCACACACTTAGACTACAGTCTCACTAAACTTTCTAAAACACGATTCAAAAGCCTTAACATAATAACTAGTCTGAACTTATGAACGAACAAATTCTTAATAATAATATAAAATAAAATCGTTATTCTTATTATTTAAATGAATAAAATGTTAATCTGTATAAAAGTTTAGTCCGTAAACTCCGTTTAAAATTGAAAACAATAAAGTTCCGATTAATAATTAAATAGTATTATAAAAGAACTATTTGTCAAAAATAATGGCAACTTTATTAAACGATCAATGCGTAAACCTAACAATACTTAAACACACTATTAATTTTAACAACATGTTTCACTCAGTCAACCTTGAATCTGTTTAAAAACCAACAGTTATTCATTATGTAATCTCTATTTATAAATTCAGTTTAACGATGTATCAGATTTTGAAACGTGACATATAATTTTTAACACTTACCTACACTTTTAACTGCCAAAGTGGCCAATATTGATTAGCCTGCCACTGTGACAAATGATCTCAAAATATTTCACCTCAGGAATTTATTAGAAGGCTGGAAAATTCTCTACTTATATGAAGTTCAAGAATGTTGACAAAGTATATTCTTTAAGTTATAATTTCAGCAAAATTGCGGAATGGTTTTTTTAGGAGAAATTATTTGTTATTTTATTTTTTAGATAATTTAATTTCAATAGCTTCTTAAATAATATACTATTATATAAATATATTGTAATAAATATTCTTTTTTACTGTTCATGAAAAATTCAGAAATATGTCAAAAATCACAATTTATTTTAACTTCTCTCTCTCTTTCTCTCTCTGTATATATATAAATATATATATATATATATATATATATATATATATATATATATATATATATATATATATATATATATATATATATATATATATATATATATATATATATATATATATATATATAAATATATATATATATATATATATATATATATATATATATATATATATATATATATATATTTATGTATATATATATATATATATATATAAATACATATATATATATATATATATATATATATATATATATATATATATATATATATACATATATATACATAATATATATATATGTATGTATATATCTATAAATATAAATATAAATATAAATATATATATATATATATATATATATATATATATATATATATATATATATATATATATATATATATATATATATATATATATATATATATATATATATATATATATATATATATTTAAGTTTTCCGTAATACTCGGAACGTGAAATACACCATGCGTATTTCTCTGCACCACAGAATATCGCAGTCAAAAAAATCCACACATACACACACATATATATAAGTTATATATCAAAAATTATTTTGCTTTAATATTCCTTAAAAAAACTCTTATCTCCCTTTCTAATTCCTTATAATTTTTTTTACAGCCTGAAATATTTTAATTAAAGCAGTGTCCTCGACTTAAAATTCTTTCAATACTTTTCCTAAAGCTTTCT
>CM063500.1:4976972-4992908 GCA_032207245.1 Pardosa pseudoannulata | reverse complement strand
TGATAATCATATATTTGTACTATTATAAGTTGTAAAAATGTCACCCATCAGCGAGACGATTTTCTCTTTTTTCGGGGGGGGGGGGTCTGTAATATATCAAAATTATTTAACTTTAATATTTCTTCAAAAAACTCCTCTCTTCCATTTTAATTCATCTAAATATCTTTATCAGCCTCTAAATGGTTTAATCAACGAAGTATTTTCCACTTAACATTCCTTTCTGTCATAAAACTGTAAACTTTCTGTCTATACAGCAATTTCCCAGGTGTTGGCGGAACATGTTTTCGCGTTTTGCTGATATTGCAGTTAATTCGCCTATTAAGTTGTTTTTGTTGTGGGAAAATTCTTGTTGTCAGCGCTCTTGGATGTACTTGTGTGAGAGCAGAGTGAACTCTGTGGCTTTTCATTCTGTATTGTCCAGAAGGACACATGTGTCGTGTTGCCGCTCTGAAATAAAGTTTTAAATTAGACTTCTGAGTTCTCTTGAATATGAGACCCGACTGCATCTTTGTACTTTATGAATGCTAGCTGTTGAACTTTCTCCTTGTGAAGGAGTTTTATAAAAAATGGATTACATTTTAAGCCGGTAGGATTCGAACCTGTGCGGGGAAACGACAATGGATTTCGAATCCATACGGACAAAGTCTTCCGAAGTTTTAGTGACTTGAATATCGAAAATAACGTAAGTATTTCCTACCAAGCTAACTCAGACCTGCATTACCTTTGATAAACATCAAGACCATGGCAGCCTACCATCGACTGCAGAGAGAGTTACAAGAACTCCAAAAGTCCAATTTGATTTGTTTCCGTGACATCCGCATCCAGTTCCCTACAATGCGCCTTCCGCATCGAGATCACCGAGTTCGTGCCGTGTTCCGTTTCAAGCCTCCAAACGAACTCCTCGGACAAGGATATATCAACCCACCAATTTTCCAGGACATGCTTCAAAATTCAAATTCTCGGTAAAATTTTCAGTGACATTTAAAAATAATGTTTGGGAAATTTGGAAATTTAAAAGTTATTAAAGTACAAGCTGGATAAAATATGCAATTTTATCGGATATGAAAAACTCTCGTCATTGAAGGTAAAATTTTGAATTTAAAATTTAATTGTATTTCTAGAACTTATAGTTCGAAATTTCTGTTCTTTAAAAAATATCAAAACTCGTTTAAATGAATATTTCTAGATATGTAATAATTCTTAAAAAAATGTTTATGATTGTTTCTCTCATTTGATTGATAATACTAAAGAAGTGATTTAAGAATTATTTTGTTTATTTTTATGTTAACAGTGTAAAAATTTAATAATTTTTGTTTATTTTGCTGCGCAAATTATGTGTAAACAAGAATCAAGAAACTTAATTTTGTGAACAATCAAACAGCAGGACTTTCAATTATTTTTTCTATTTACCGTTTCTAAGAGAAATTGTTTTAATAATTATTGATTGCATTTGATTTTAAAATTCATGTTGAAATTCATTGAAAATTTTGAAAAATATTTAAATTAGAAATTGATATTTATATTGTATTAGTGATTTACGATGTTCGGTGGTTTCATTTAAAAATTTTGTTTACATAAAGTATTCTAAAATATAATAACATTTTTATTTTTAAATGTGGTTTGAAAATTTTGTGTGTTAACTCCCAGGTTAATTTAATAATTTGGTTAGGAATTTAAAATTTTGATTTTAGGTGAATTTAAATAGTATTTTGTGATGTGCGATTTTTTTAAGAACGAAGTAAATAAAGTTATTAAAATTCGATAGCACGAGAGAATGAAAAACTTTCAGTCCAACGAATGGAGTGTCTGTGACCTTGATCAATAGAGAAATTGGAAAGCGAAAAAGCACTTGCACATTGAAAATTTTGATTGTGACCTCTAAATTATCATGACGTGACAGTTTCGATTTCGACCTGAATTACAGGAGTTTTTTAAAATGCTTTCATGTGATGTGGGGACGTAAAATATAAGAGTTGTTTTGACTGTACAATTACGAACGGGATTTATGCAGTAGTAAACAGATGTGTTGACACTCGTGAGTTGAATTGATGTTTTGATACTTTTGTTGAGTGTGTTTTGGGATTACGGGTTTGATTTGAAGGACTGCTCTGATGATTACGAACTTGACGATTCTAGATATCCGTGTTTTTTATATTTATTATTATTCACTTTTTATATTTAGCCAATTTGCAATTCATCATTTTTGAGTTTTGCTTTTTATTAATTGCAGTGAATCTAAAAAATTATTTGATTTAAAATGTTCAAGTATGTTATATTTTTTACATTTTTATATTCGTAGTTTCTCATAATAACTATAAATGTGTTTTTTATTCTTTGAATTCATATTGTGTTATTTCAAAAATAGTAAGTGAATGTTTACAATACAAGGAATATCTAATTTGATTAACTAGGAGAATTTTCATAGAATAGGTAATGTTTTCATTTTAAGTATGAAAATTTGATTGAAATTTAAGAGATAATGCATTTTTACGTCTAAATTCCTAATGTGAATTAAATACAGGATAGTTAAAACTTACAAATAAACAATGTTTCGAAGAGAAGTTCAGTTTGATTTTCAGTGTGGAATTAAAATTTTTTCTAATATTTAACTCCGGAGAGACCCTCTGCAATGTCAAGGGATAGCTTAGGCGAGCCCTTTGTCATTTTTGCTCTTCAGCTTTCTCTAGGTCATGAACGGTCATTCCGTCATCGCCTTCGAGGCAAGCCCCTTCCACTCTCCGAGATATTTTGAAATTCAATCTGATTATTGTGTTTCTGTTTTTCCACACTGAAGATGAGTAAAGTTTGTAGCTGATCCTGATGTGGGAAACTGTTACCCGCATACCTCTGATCTTTGGTAGAGAAAAAAAAAGGTTTCAAAATGTTGTTCACAAATATAATGTCGGAGAGCCCTGTCACAAAAACAATAGTTAGTCGCCTCTCATAGAGGGATGAACCTTTTGTCGTTTTGTGTGAGCACCCTCGGGGTCACTAACAATTTTCACGTTGATCACCACAGAGGACAGCCATTTTCCTTCTCCAAACTTTATTTCAGTGACATTTTAATAAAACATAATTTGAACATTTTGAGTTAAGTTTTGCTTAGGAAAAATATTGAATTTCATAATGATAAACTTTCTTAAATACTTGTTTATTGTAAACCTTCATTTGCGTGTATTATTATGTTTCTGTTTATATTCATTGTATATTATCTTTTCATTATTTAGTTGTTTAAATATTGATTCTGTATAGAGATTTTGTGATGGTGCAGGAGAGTCAGAGGAACGGTATAATTTGATAGATTTAAATTTTGATGTGATGGTGTGGAATTACTTATGATGAGTTACAGACCAAGCTTCTGACTCTGTAACCCTGATGTCTCCAATTCTGACACACTAGAAAAACAGTTCTGACTCTTCTACACTAAATTTGTTCGTTTAATGTTACAATATCTTGTAAAAAATTTTGATAATCATATATTTGTACTATTATAAGTTGTAAAAATGTCACCCATCAGCGACACGATTTTCTCTTTTTTCGGGGGGGGGGATCTGTAATATATCAAAATTATTTAACTTTAATATTTCTTCAAAAAACTCCTCTCTTCCATTTTAATTCATCTAAATATCTTTACCAGTCTCAACATGGTGTGTTCAACGGAGTATTTTCCACTTAACATTCCTTTCTGTCATAAAACTGTAAACTTTCTGTCTATACAGCAGTTTCCCAGGTGTTGGCGGAACATGTTTTCGCGTTTTGCTGATATTGCAGGAAATTCGCTTATTAAGTTGTTTTTGTTGTGGGAAAATTCTTGTTGTCAGCGCTCTTGGGTGTACTTGTGTGAGAGCAGAGTGAACTCTGTGGCTTTTGATTGTAATTTGTCCAGAAGGACAGATGTGCCTTGTTGCCGCTCTGAAATAAAGTTTTAAATTCGACTTCTGAGTTCTCTTGAATATGAGACCCGACTGCATCTTTGTACTTTATGAATGCTAGCTGTTGAACTTTCTCCTTGTGAAGGAGTTTTATAAAAAATGAATTACATACATATATATATATATATATATATATATATATATATATATATATATATATATATATATATATATATATACATATATATATATATATATATATATAATATATATATATATATATATATATATATATATATATATGTATATATATATATATATATATATATATATATATATATATATATATATATATATATATATATATATATATATATATATATATATATAAATATATATATATATATATATATATATATATATATATATATATATGTATGTATGTATATAATAATAGTTTTGGTATTTTTCCTTTTGTTATCAATTTTGAATTTCAGTAATTGTTAAAACTTCAGAGTTATTGAGAATAATTAGAAATTTTCTTTATTAAAATTAAATTTCAAAAACTGAAATTTCAATCTAGGCTTAAAATTTTATTATATATGTATTAGAATAAATTTGATTATAGGTAACGTTAGCGATAACAATAATTAAAACAATGTTTATTATAAGTAAGTAATTGCTTGCCCTTAAGTAAATATACTTCAATTTCTAACATTTTAGTTATTAGTTTTTAAAATCTAAAATCTAAATGTTAATTATTTTTGGATATATTATAAAATATTCACTAAAAATGTAAATCTTTTTTATAGATATAAGCAAACATAACATTTTTGAAAATGAAGTAAGTTTATAGAATCAAAGCATAAATTGAAAGAAAAAAATAACGCGTAATTAAACACGTTTAAAGATACAAACTATTTTATATTCATTTATTTATTGAAACGCAAATACATAATACATTATGTTTTGTACAAACAAGCGTATTATTTTCATTAAAAAATACAGCCAGAGATACATTAAGTATATTTTAGGATAAAAAGTTTGCTCCTTTGGAATATAATCATTCGAAAATTTTTATTATTATTTACGTAAAAACGACAAATATTTAGTATTAAAGATTGCTTTGACAGAAACTTTCAATGTGTTAGTTTAGATTTTTTCAAGATTTTAATTATGCTTCTGACACGTACAAAACCGTTTGGAATAGGTTATAAGTATAATGTCTCGGACTAATAAATCCTTGTTTAGCAACGAATAATTTTGAGAGTTCCAATCGAGTGATCAGGATAATTAAAACATGCTGCTGGTTGTATTAATTATTATCATTTAATGTCCCTTCCTTATAAATGGAATAGAGATAAAAAGTTGGTTTAATACGTACAATCAATCTTAAAAATTAAAGCACATGAAAAAGAGCATGATAAATGTGGTAAAATTAATTAATTTTTATATATTAAAAACATTTGTAAAATAATAAAATTGTTAGAAATTGCAAAATTTTTAACACATATTTTGCAATAAATGGATTGTTCTAAAAATTGGTGTATGCAAGAAGTGCCATTAGCTATAATAACATTACTGATCATTATCCATTAGTAAAATGAGAAAAAACTCAATACACACTCACACACACACACACACACACACACACACACACACACACATATATATATATATATATATATATATATATATATATATATATATATATATATATATATATATATATATATATATGTGTGTGTGTGTGTGTATGTGTGTGTTCATTAAGTATGTATACATATACATATATATATACATATTTATATATACAACACACACACACACACACACACAATATATATATATATATATATATATATATATATATATATATATATATATATATATATATATATATATATATATATATATAAGCACACATATGTATACATATATATGCATATTATGCGTGCACACATATATGTGTGTGTCACATGATACATAACTTGTTTTTTAAACAATACATAATTTTTTTATAAATTCATATCTTTTTTCAAATTACATTTACAAAGAAACAAAATTATATCAACCATCGTATTAAAACTACTCTGGACAGGAATTATTTGTAGATTAATTATTTGCAGAATCATTAGTAAGGGTTACTTCGTCAAAATACTCCCACAGCTTGACAACTGACACAAATCCCCTGCTGGGGGAAAAATATATTATTTTCTATCATGCCATGGACTTCCCGAAAATGCTTAATCTCATGGGAGCAAGAAACAATATATAAAAGGTGGCAATCCCTTTCATTGTTTGTGTGAGAGTTGATTGATAGTGAATTCATCACAATAAGGTTGAGTCCCCTCGAGAGGTTTCCCTTGTGGGAATTTATTGCGACCTGTATTAAACTTTTATCATAACCATAACCTTTTGTTCCGTAAGATAAAAATTATGCGTGAAGCATTAAAGGAATTAAAAAACATACATATCACCATGGTAGAAAGACAAAAATAGTAAAAATTAAATTGCTTAGCATGTACATTATTATCTAACAAAAGATTGCAGTTTTCTAGTTTTTTCCTCATAATGGAGAAAAGTAAAAGAGTAACAGTGTATATATACTGAAGAGGCCTTACATTATTTCTAACATATGAATAACATTAAAACTACCTTTCACCCTCAAAACCTCCGCACCCGTCGTGGCATTAACTGCACAAGGGGCTGTTAGGTAGTTTGAGGTAACTGGTACCAAGTGATTACAACTGATTCTGCAAATCCTAATTACGAGGGGTAGCTTGGAGGTACAAGTGCAATTTCCCATAAAAGGTGTCTTATTGCATATGTTTGCTGAAATAGTTATCCCTTTCCTTTGACATAGATTTTTTTTATTAGTACTGCTACATGACAGTAAAAAAGGTGCATATACGCTTAATACGTGTTTTATTTATAAAGTTTTCAGAAATGTGATACCTGGTTTGAAAAATGCCTTGCAATAAAAGATGCTTTGGACCTTCTAGAAATTCTTTCGGATTCTGGTTTGGAAGATGTAGATATTTGCATAGTTAGAGCCCGGTGAACCTAGTGATATAACCGATGAAGAAGATAGTGATGAAAATAATTTAAATGCTGTTACGCCATTCGATGTGAGTGGAATGGTGGACATCATTAAGAAAAAAAGAAAAAAAAAGATGTAAGTACTCCAAATAAAGACAAATTCAGAAACCGGGTCCAAGGGCCAAGAAGAAACTAAAAACTGAAAACCCAGTAAAAAAATGGAAAAAAAAGTGAAATTCAATAATCGAATAGAATTGAAAAACCGGTACCAATATTGCATAAATTCTATAATGTCATATTATTTATCAATTGTACATTATTTAAAGATAAATAAAGAAAACAGTTAATATTAAGAAAATGTTACAATAATTAGATTCTAAATTAATTATTTTCATGAGCTTTTAAAAATATGCAAAAAAAAAACCTGTAACACGCCAATATTCCAATAAAGGAACATGGCTAAAAACACTCTCAAAAATTTTTTTCACCTAATTATAAAATTTTATTGTATTTATATACTCTTAATTAATATAAAAACCAATTTTCAAGTCATTGAGACTTTTCTTTCCTAATTTGGCATTTAAATGGTTAAAACTTTCTGATGTAGAGTGAATTACTCAAGATAATTAAGCAAAATGATATTTCAACAGATTTCTATTCTTATAAAATCCAATATGTTAATCTTGCTAATATAAATCATCCGAAAGGAATTTTTTTTATCTCTACCTTTAGTTGACAAAATTAAGAAAAGAATCATTGGAATTGAAAACGTTGTGGTTTGGAGATGTAATGAGGCGATTTAGATCTGATATTTAATTGTTTCATTCATTCAAGAAGTAAAATGTTCGGGATCTAAATCTGACCTCATCACATCGTTGTAGATAGAGGACCAAGGACCATAAATTTCGATTTAACGGATATTGTAGTCTTGTACGTTTGTCTCGGGCGGGGTTCTAATTCCATTCTCAGATAAGAATCCCGTCTCCGTACTTGACATTAAATAAGAATATACCTTTGTAGAGTATTTATGAGTCCCTAAGGGACAGGGCCCAATTAGAAGGGATAACGTTGATCACGTTGGTGGTCTCAGAGCGGGGTTTGGTCAGACCAATGAAATTCTGGTAACTATCCCGATTGGAAGACAAGAAGTAGGAGGGGACAAGTTTGAGATAATAAAATATGAAAAATCTAAAAAGTGACAGATGGATTAGAAGGTCCCAAGGAGTTTGGTTTGAAGATCCCAGAAGAGAAGTTCGGTTCGGAGGTCCCAGAAGAGAAGTTTGGTTCGGAGGTCCCAGAAGAGATTGGTTCGGAGGTCCCAAAAAGAAGGTGCCCGATAGTCCAGCCAAGTTCGCCAGAAAGTTTCCTGCACAAAGTAGTACGGCCGCACCCCAAAGACTCAGGAGAAAGCCCCTGACGATGTCTGTAACAGATCAACAGATGATGCAAAGATTCCCTCTCCTGATCAGCTATTGATACCCTTCAACCAGAAGTGTTCCGGGCCCAACATTTTAGACCCACAAAGGTACCCATTTTGCATTACATTTTGAAATCGAGATTAGGTCCTCTCTCTGCTTACAATATTTTTTAAGTGTATAAAAAATTGTCAGAAGTAATTATGAATAGATTGACTAAGATTACTTATTTACTTATTACTTATTACTTATTACTGGTTTTGTAAATAGATGTATAAATATTTTATAATAAATTTACTTTTTTTATATTAAGCTAGTCTCAGTTGCTATCATTTTAACGGTTAGTTTATCCTTCATATTTATGTCTGTAGTTTCTCAGAACCTGTGGTTAAATTGTAGTAAAAAAAATATTTAACACAACGCAATTTAAAATAAATCCCACTATACATTTGATCACAGGCTGATACTTAAATATATAACGAGGACTACACGACAAGAGATATTTTGTTAAGCACTTTACTTAATAATAGCTCATTAAATAATCTGTAAAATTAAACAACAATAAAACAGTAATTAAAAATAAGAAAAATAATAGTAAAATAACAGCTATATTGCATTATTAAGGGAAATAAAAGTTTCACAAAATGTTTTATTTCATGGTTTTTAATAACTCAGTATAAGTTGTTTGGATATTAGAATATAAAACAAATATATTAAAATGTTTATTTACTCTTTTATTGGTGTTTGTTACTCTACTTATGTCGTTGACACTTTTCTCTTCTGGATCCAAAATAAACATCGGCGAGGAAACTGATATAAGGAAGAGAATTCAATGATTTATTTATAGGAAACATCTATTGAAATACTAAAAAAAGTACTGATCATTCATTTGCGATACGGTTTCTGTGATAACCTTTTAGTTCGGTCTTTTTAAGAGACATAAAGTTTCGAAGAAAAGTTTCTCATGAATAGAGATTGAATGAATGAAAAAGATTTTATAAAATGAGCCACTAAGTAAATAGTACATCCTTTTTACTGATTCTACTTTTTGGATTAAATAAATAATTCAATTTTCTTACCCATTTTACTTGCTGGATGTAATATATAGACTTTTCCAAATAAAACTCAATAGTGTATTTTAAAGTGTTAGTACGAAATTTTCACACAAAAACCATCAGCAAAATACAGAATTTCATTACTATTGAAATCCAATATATTAAATATGCTTACGTATAACATAAGACATGTTTTTTTTTCTTCTCTTAGATGATACTAGAGTAATTACGAAACATTGCAATTCAAAATGGTGTGATTTGGAGAGATTTAGTTTAGATTAATAAGCAATTTATGAAAGAAAAAGATTTTATAAAATGAATCACTACATAAACAATTTAACATTCTTACTCATTAATTTTTTGGATACAATAAACAGAAGTTTTCAGAGAAAATCCATTAGTAAATGAGAGTGTTTCATTAGTATGGAAATGCAATATTTTAAACTTGCTACATTAGACATTACATTAGACGTACAACATTAGACAAGTTTTTTTTCTTCTCTCATAGATGACACTAGAGAAATTACGAAAAGAAATATTGAAATTTAAAACAGTGTGACAAAACAGTTATAAAATATTTAGAACTTGCTGTAACTTACGAAAGGAATTTTCTTTTTCTTAGATGGTACTGGAGGATGTTACTGTAAAAGAATCATTACATTTGAAAACGATGTGATTTAGAAGGATTTAGTTAAGATAATTAAGGAATAGAATGAAAGAAAATATTTTTATAATAAAATGAATCTCTGAATAGTACAACCTTTTTTACTCTTTGTATCTAATAAATAAAAGTTGCCAATCAAAATGTAGCTTTATAATGACCTATTCCTATAGAAATCCAATTTTATTAAACTTGTTAGCGTATAACATATAGAAATTGTTTTTTTTTTCTTACTTTTCTCTTAGATATTATAGAAATTAAGAAAAGAACTATTGATATTGAAAACGGATGAGTTAAAGAGATTTAATTGAGATAATTAAGGAATTGAATGATAGAAAAATATTTTATAAAATGAGTTCAGCTACCGGTTTTCGAACATGCTTTGGAAATTTTAATGAGTATGATTGCAACTTTTTAATATACTTTTTTTTTAAATTTTATTGAACCAGCTTTAAAGTTTCTACTTATATGTACAACCCTTTTTTTTCTTAATTACTGTTTCAGTAATTTAGAGCAAAAAAGGGCTTTGTTATTGTGTTATTGTGGATCTGTTGTCTCGTTGTTATTGTGGCTCTCTTAGCTTTTAACCCTAAAGTACTCGCGTCGATTTTCAAAACTTTATTAGTCACTCGTCAATAATTTATTTCAAAACTTGTACACTGACTTCCACTTGTTATCTGATATGTAGATAGAAATAATACAGACGGAGAGTTAGCAGGAATTTTATCAATACAAGTTTAAGGAAGGGAGATCTGTGAACAGGCGAGTAATCATAATCGGCGAGAGAGCGCCATGTATAAAGAAGGTAAGTGGTGCTAGTACGACGGAGGTAATAGTGGACCCGGATGTTGAAGTTAGGTTCTTCGAAATTTAGATAGGTAATTGAATTGACAGAATTGTTTAGCGTAAAAAAGGGCTCTGTTATTGTGCTATTGTGGATTTTTTAGCTCTGTTGTCTACCTGTTACTGTGGCTCCGTTAGCTTTTAACCCTAATGTAGTCGAGTCATTTTCAAAACGTTAATGGTCGCGCGTCAATCATTTTTCCACCGTGAAACTAGTGTAATGATACAGCCACTTTTTATCTGATACGTAGGTAGGAATAATATAGAAGGAGAGTTAGTAGGAATATTATTAATACAAGTCTAAGGGGAGGGAGGTGTAGGAACAGGAGAATAATTTGAATCGGTGAGAGAGTGCCACGTATAAAAAAAAAAGGTAAGTGGTATTAGAGAGAACGTCGTAGGTAATAGTGGACCGGGTATTTAATATAGGTTCTTCGGAATTTAGATAGGTAATTGAATTGATAAAAATTGCTTAGTGCAAGTATTGTTTCACTTGTATATTTACTTGTCAAGTAGCGGCTTGTACTCTGTTCTGGAATAAAATCTAGAAATTGAAAAGTAAATCGACAGTCTGGTCTCGCGAAAGTCGTTTAACGGCTAACCGTGATTAATCTCAGTTTAAAAGAGGAATTCTGAACCACCATTGGTTGGTCTCCTTTGTTAATCGCGATTAGCCTTTAAACGACTTTAATGAGACCGACCCTTAAACCAACTTTGAAATCTTCACTTGAGATTGCAAGGGAATAATTGCAAAGTGGTAGGGAAAGACCAAAGAAAACTACTTACGGGATAATCTTAAAATTGATTTCAGCTAAAACTTTTCGTCCGTGTTAACTTCAATAATTGCCTACATTTAAAGTTTCTATCTCAAATATTTCAATGAGATTTTTTCCAAATGTTTCAGAAATGTTCATACATTTTTAAAATTAGATACATAAAAAATTGAATTTTTTAACAATTAAAGGTTTTATTCCCCTTAAATTTTATCATGAACCTCAGCCGGTGGGTTTCTTATTACCAAGTATCAGATGTCTATTCTACTTCACGAAAACTAACATTTCAACATAACACATAAAAAGGTGAACAACCTTTAAATCTCAGCATGCCACGTCACTCTTTGTTACGAAACCTATGAAGATAATAATTTCATACAATATTACTAAATTAATTAATACTAAACGAACTGACAGACGTTGTCCTTTTTTAAAGCTGTAAATCAGAAATTGTAAAATCTTTTTCAATAAATTATAAATTGGACAGTTTTCATGAAAAAGCAAGGAAAAAAAAGTATTTAAAAAATACTTGACACCACCACGCGTACAGTCATCACAAACGTAATTAGATTAAATTAAAATTCTCACACCGCTTGGATGGGGATTCGATCCTGGGATTACTCACACTGAAGCCAATTGCGCTGGCCACTGCACCACAGCTACGTTGACAATTAAGGGTTTCAAACGGCATTGAAATAATCTCATTAAGAGTGCAATTCTGGATTTATAATAAAAAAAACATTTTCTATCGGATCCAATAGTAAATCTAAACAATTCTATAATCAATTTAATTACAGACACAAAATTTCATCAAAATCACTCCAGCCATTTAGGAGGAATTCTATTACAAACACACGAACAGGAGAATTTCATATATAAAGTTATAGTGATTCAGTGAAATTCTGGTAAATGTAATAAGGAAACAAATGCACCCTCTTAGACTGCAGTCTCAGTAAACTTAATAAAACTGCCTCAAAAGCCTTAAAATATTAACTAGCCTGAACTTACAAAGGAACAAGTTCTTATTATTAATATAAAATAAAATTGTTATTCTTATTATTTAAATGAATAAAATGTTATCGATATAAATGTTTAGTCCATAAACTAAGTTTAAAACTTAACACAACAAAGTTTAGATTAACAATTAAATAGTATTATAAAAGGACTATGTCTAAAATAATGACAACGTTATTAAACGATCAATGCGTAAAATTGACAATACTTAAACACACTATTAATTTTAACAACATGTTTCGCTCAGCCAACCTTGAATCTGTTTAAAAACCAACAGTTATTCATTATGTAATTTCTATTTATAAATTCAGTTTAACGATGTATGAGATTTTGAGACTTGACATATAATTTTAAACACTTAGCTTCACTTTTAACTGCCAAAATAGCCAATATTGATTAGCCTGCCACTGTGACAAATGATCTCAAAATATTTCACCTCAGGAATTTATTAGAAGGCTCGAAAATTGTCTGCTTATATGAAGTTCAAGAATGTTGACAAAGTATGTTCTTAAAGTTATAATTTCAGCAAAAATGAGAACAGAAAATGTTTTTTTTTTTACGACAAAATACTTTTATTTTATAGATAATATAATTTCATTACCTTCTTAAAAATATATTGCTACATAAAACTACTGTAATAAATGTTCATTTTTATTGTACATGACAAATTCCACTATATGTCAAGAATTATTGTTTATGTTAATATGTTTGGTTTGGAGTGCTACGGTCTACTTTTTAATACGAGGGCTAATGAGACCGGAACCTACTGCTTAAAGGCGATTCCGAAAGTCTACGAACATCCATGCCACTGTGGGTTTCGAACCCATGAACACCGGTTCCGAAAGTCAGCACCCTAACCATTCGGCCAGCGCTCGTCTTGTTAATATGTATATTACTGTCTATATTATATATATATATATATATATATATATATATATATATATATATATATATATATATATATATATATATATATATATATATATATATATATATGTATATATATGTGTGTGTGTGTAATATATAAGTATTCCGTAATATTCGGAACTTGAAAAAAACCATATGTATTTCTCTACACCACAGAATATCTCAATTAAAACTATCCATACACACACACACACACACACACACACACACACACACACACACACACACACACACATATATATATATATATATATATATATATATATATATATATATATATATATATATATATATATATATATATATATATATATATATATATATATATATATATATATATATATATATATATATATATACATTTGGGAGATATACATATAAGGCTCAATATATATGTATACTTATAAAATGTCAATGATTATTCAACAATATTATGTAATTGAGATAACAATAATTTGTAACATAAAATCAAATTCTAAAAAGTAGATATTTTAAAAAACCTTCAAGCAATTCATATGATTTATTACTATAGTAATAATATCATTTATAATTATTATCTAATTTAAACAATTTTTTAAACAGGAATTAAGGAGCAAAATTATATATTTTTTTATAAAAAGAATAGTTATAATTCAACATGAGAGAAATGACTATTGTAAATATTATTCTAAGGCCTGAGATAATACCGTATGGATAAAATATATCCTTTTATAAGCAAAAGTAAAATAATTAATAACTATTAACATTATATATATATATATATATATATATATATATATACATACATATATATATATTTATGAAGATTTATTATAATAATCAATAAAAGAAATAACAACCGTTCGGAAGTTAATAATTACATGTTTAACACTTCAAGAACGTAGAAAATGTACAAAGAGAAAGTATGTGTTTAATTGTTCTACCGATATATTTTCCCACAAAGGTCAGCACGTATATACCCAGCTATGGACTATATTTCTTAGAATTTAGACGCAGCTGTAGGCTTGGAGTTTTAATGGGGACCCCTGCTGAGGATTTATAGTTGATGGAATGGTACAAGTGTAACGGTTAAACCCAGGTATTGGTGCAGCCCTGAGATTTGGTTTCAAGGGCTAGGTAATAGTGTCAATTTTCCCAAAAGTGGCCATTTTAATGAGCCCACCTGCACTTTCGAAGGGGATCCAGATTGGGAAAATTTCACCAATGTATAATTGGGAAAGAGAAAAAAAGAGGCGTTGAACCGAGGTGTAAAGTTGTGGAAGAAATGTGGGAAAAGGAGTCGAGGTCGGACGTGCAGAGTGAACGGGTGCATCCAGATTCCCTGAGCAGCCCGGGCCAGCAATATATTCCCGATAATACAGCCATACGACCGTCACGCAAGCACCGACGTCCAGACAAAGACCTATACTCCCGTACTCCCGCACTGACGTTTAACCTGCGTACAGCCCCGGAATGCTTCCCTGTGATTGCTGTAGGTAAACCAACATAATATTCATGATTATTACCCGGGTCTCATAATCTTTTGATAAGGAATACTATTTTAAGTGTATTGATGAATAGCAAAACTAATAAATTGCAGCTCAAGTGATATATTAATCAATTCAGTGTTAATTTGTAACTATTACATAATAAATATTTAAGTTTAAATACAAGGTATTTACCTTTAATTTCATAGCTTATATTTTACCGTGTTTCCCTTTTGAGAACGAACACTGGTGTTTGGGTTGTAAGTACATTGCAACACTTGTAATATTAAGGTTCTCCATAAATTCATTGAAATTTACATAAATTTAGCACATTACTTAAAAGAAGTTTGCCTATTAAATCTATCTCTTCATTTGGCATTGAAATACAAAAAACATTCATGCGTTGTTATTGTTAAAACCATTTAATATTTAGTTATTTTAATGCATCAATTTAAGACCCAAGATATAACTCTGACGGAATCACATTTTTTACATTCATTTAATGGATGATTCAGTTTGAATTGGGCCATATAATTTTAAACACGTTACTAGACGTTTAAGTGCCAAGGATTTCACTATTGTTTATCTTGTCACTTTGATAGATGATCTGAAAAACTTTCTTCACAAGAATATATTTGAAGGCACGTAAAGTGTTTGTCGATATAGAGTCTGAGAACGTTGATAAAATATGTTCTGGAGTTATATAAATTCAAGATGAAGAACAATTTATGAGATGTTTTTAAGTTTACGAGTTTTGCTGTTATGTTTATGTCGTTACTTAAAATATCCTTATGGAGGAATTTCTTTGCATTATATAAGGAGTTTGACAATATTTCATGAAATATTAGTTTTTAGTATATTACTTTTT
>CM063500.1:4954472-4971972 GCA_032207245.1 Pardosa pseudoannulata | reverse complement strand
TCCAACAACAACCGACTATACGTTTTTGGCATCTGTTCTACCACCGTGGACATCTGGGACTTGCATTTGCGCAGTGTCATTAATATGAGCAGGAGGATTGAAGTTTGTAACATTTTTGTTGCACATTATATTTTGCGGTCTCTCTTCTTCTGTTTAGTCAGGGCTTGATAGAAGGCGTAGTAGGTTAAAACTTCTCTTCGATATTTTTCTTTGGAATGGAGACAGGGACTTTGGAGTATTCCTTCATGGTATGTACTTTTTTGAGATATATCATTATATGTTTTAATAATAAAATAGGATTTAAAAAGTAACAAAGATATTTTTTCAACATTGCATAACTGCATGGGGATTGTCGACATACACCGGTGATAGTCCGAATATAAAAGAATATAATCAAATATTCAGTCTTTCACCAAGATATTTGGTGTTTGTGGACATTCTCCAATCTCGGGCATTCCCAGTAGCATATATATATATATATATATATATATATATATATATATATATATATATATATATATATATATATATATATATATATATATATATATATATATATATATATATATATATATATATATATATATATATATATATATATATATATATATATATATATATATATATATATATATATATGTGTGTGTGTGTGTGTATGTGTGTGTGTCATGTGTACGAAAAATCATAGACTCAAATATATCATGGTTTAGATTCACAATTTGATCCGATAGAAATGTTTTTTTAATTGAAAATCCAGAACTGCCCGCTTATTTAGCTTATTATAATGCCACTTTAAAACCTTCGATGCCAACGTATCTGTGGCATAGTGATCAGCGCATAGGCCTTAAGTAGAAGTCTCAGGATTGAATCCCCATACAGGCGTCTTGGGAATTTTAATTTAATCTAATTACGTTTGTGGTGACCGTATGTGGAGTGGCGTCAAGTGTATTCAAAATAAATTTTTCGTTACTTTTCTATCAGACTCGTGCAATTTATATATATTTTTTCCGTACACTATATTTAATTTTATATTGATCCCCGTATTAGTAACATTGTGAATATTTTGTAAAATATATTCTGTGAATTGAATTTTAACAGCAGAATAAATTTTAAACTATTCTTTCATTTGAATACAAACTACAATTTTATTTTTACATATCCCTCTTATAAAATTGTCATGTAACTTCGTTACGTAATGTTTACTCTTTGATTAACTTTGCACGCAAATCAATCTTTTCATATCTTTGTTAAAATTAGGCTTTCTTTCAAGTTAAATTTTATTAGCTTAATACATCTCTGTATAATTAATTTTTTTTTAAGTCCCGGATATTGTACAAAGAAAAAGGTTTACTTTGAAATAATTTGAAATTGAAGCTAAACCTGTTGATTCTCAAGAATGTTCCTTAAGCCCTTCTAATATAATAATACTATTTCTTTATCGTGTGTATTATTGATCGGGTGTTAAAATAAGTAGATGTTTAAAGTAATTATTCGTAAGTCCATTCCATATTCATTAAATTTAGTTTGTTACAAATATTTAATGAGCTTTAGATGAAAATTCCTAACTGAATTTAGACATTCACAAAGTTAAATTTCAGGATTTACCTCTTCGGTATTAAAATTTATCTTCAAATAGAAACTAATTCGAACTGTACAGTAGTGGCAAAGAGAAGCTTAAAACTCCTTTGAATACAGAATTTATAATCAAACAATATAATTCACTACATATAATTCATGCAAATTTTATTTTACCTATTTAATTTTGCATTATTCTTCAAAATAATTTAATTTAGAGAAGTTTTAAATTATACCATCAACACAAATGAAAAACTGGATTTTTATAGAACTATATTATTCTTTAGTATTTGCAATACCAAGCTGTGAACGGGTAATAGAATTTATGCAATTTTAAAACAATAATTTGTATTTAGGAAAATTATAAAACATTTAAAAATCATTTTCAGTATGTATTATGCATCAAGTATTGACGTATATAGCGAG
Source organism: Pardosa pseudoannulata (assembly GCA_032207245.1). Classification (NCBI taxonomy): domain Eukaryota; kingdom Metazoa; phylum Arthropoda; class Arachnida; order Araneae; family Lycosidae; genus Pardosa; species Pardosa pseudoannulata. The sequence continues at coordinate 4,969,971 of CM063500.1, read as the reverse complement.
AATTTTTGATTTCTTTATAAAACTAAATACATTTATCATCTTATTACTATTTTAACCTTCTTATGTCAATAAAATTTAACATATAATAAATAGATAAAAATATCCCATGACGTATTTTTAAAGTTATTGAATTTTATCTTGCTCTACGAATATTAGGAATTAATTGATTTTTAGATCTGTATCTGTACTCATTTTTTGTGTGATAGCAAAGAAACATGAGATCTTACGATTTTTCAGGCAGATTTTATAACTAGATAGAATTGGGAGTATTGTACATTAAGTAACCTCCTAACTCCCTGAAAATATTTTTTAGGCTTACTTTCTTAATAAACCATACGTCATTCGAATTTTCATTGACATATAAATCTTGGTCGTTTGATATTCTTTATAATTTAAAAAAAAATGAGTTTAAGATACTGGATAGCTTTGTAACCGTTTAACATTCTTAAAATTTATGGGTTTAGATTAGTACGAGGTTGATTTTTCTTTAGCACTAGAACCGCTAGATGGGCTATTTGAGTCCAACTTTCTGAAAAAGTTACTATCGAAATTGAAATAAATTTCTTGACTTTTCCTAATTTATACCCATAAAAATCTATAAAAATACAATATTGAAGAATACATTCTTATGCAAAAAATGCTTCATTACTAAACTGTAACTGTTGAAACAAAACTGTAGATATTTGTCCTAACTGTGAAATACCAATATATTGAAAATGTACAATATACGAGGGTTATAAGTTTAATAGTGGCAAAACTGCTGTAAAAAAGCTAATCAAAAAAACCAAAGAATGTCGCGTATACCACACTTAAGCTACATACCTACCTTACATCTCAACAAAAAGATTCGTCCTTCCTACGTCATACAAATGAAGAGTGATGAGAAGAACCGATCCTTGTATATGCTTGTGGTCTAAAGTAAGTGTTGTCAGGACGTTTTCAAAATAAGAACAACGAAAATGGATAAAATCTCAATGTGAAAGAGGTCGTACATCATTACAGTGTTATCTAGAGATTCAAGAGGCTTGCGGGGAATCTGTATTGATTCCAAAGGTGTAGCAAGATGTGTAAAAGCCTTCAATGAATGAAGCCAAAATATGGCAGACATGCATCCCCCAGGTCGTCCTAGTGTCAGAAATGCATGCTGTTGCCGAACTAATGGACAGTGATCGATGCCAAACGATTCATGAGCTGGTGCGAAAGGCGGGATTTGGGCATACTACTGTGCTTCACGTTGTGAAGAAACGCCTGAGCATGAGAAAAGTTCTGCACTTACTGCAGTACGTCAATATAATTCTGCATGAGAATGCTCGGCCACACACAGCCCAAGCTGTGACTGATTTGTTCGATCGATGGGGCTGTTAAGTGCTTTAACATCCAACATACTCCCCAGATCTAAGCCCTTGTGACTTCATTAGTATAATGAAGAAACCGCTTCGTGGAATTCGCTTCAGAACTGTTCCAGATATTCTTGAGGCAATAGACAGCTCCATTCGAATTATCAACAGAATAGGTGATGCTACAGGTTTTCTGGGACTTCCATATCGCTGGAAACAAATTATACACAATACTGACGACTTTATAGAAGGACTGTAAACCATGGTGACATGAATCACTTTTGTATTCCATGTAAATAGCCCCGTTTACATGTGACAGTCATGTACCCTTCTTTTTACCCGGGTGAAGGGATTTTGCTTAGAGAGTCGGATAAACCCTACATGGACAATTATTTCTACCCTCCATTTCCCTGGGGTCGTCGCTAGAAGCCACGTGATCATACGGGACGGCAATCATCTGTAAGCGCAAAGGATGATGGGAAAGGAGAGTAAACTCTGCCATTACCCGGGTAGAAATGTGGGTTCTTTCTACCCCTCAATTTTTTCCCTAGCTAGGGATAATTCTTGAAATTGGAGTACAATTCGCGTATCTACATTACATTATACGCTGCTTTTGGCACATGTAAACGGGGCTAATAAATAGTTGCCACAATTAAATTCAAACCCTTTTATATATAAGTGCACAATTTGTGTGCATATAGTACCAATCTCTATGCTATATTTTATCATACAATATATAGATACATAAAATATCAAACATTGTGCAACTTTAATAAATGTGAAACATTAGAAAATATTACATACAATATCTCCTACGAAGATTGAATGATATCATTATGTTTTTATATAATACTTACGATTGAAAAAGAGATATAGTAACTGTCGTTGCATCGAAAAAAAATTTATTTTTTCTTATACGCTTAAAAATCATTTATTGTCAGAATGAATCGAATAAATTACTGATTCTGAGGTTGTTTATGGGGCTAAATCGATGAGTTTTGAGAAAAAACTTTTCTTTTTGATTATATTTATGTACGTGACTACACATTCGTGAAATGTAAATTATTTAAATTCCCCTCGCATTTCTTGGCTATTTTACTTATAGCCAAAGTTGACAGAAAATTTTGAAAGTAGAGAATTTTCTTCTAAACGTATGTCTGGATTCATTCCTGTTCTTTACGTATCTTTGATGCATATATTGTTTGATTTCTATTTCAGTGTAGTAACATTCCTGCTGTTACTTTTTTGTTTTGCATAATTGAAAAAAGAAGAAATAGTTTTATTATAAAATTTTATTAAACATTGCAAAAAAATGTAATTTAAAAGATCAAGTTAAATAATAATAAATATTTAATCGCAAGAAAGTTATTTCGAAGATTAGAAAATTAATTTTACGTTAAATTTAATAACTTTTTTATGCTGTTCTCAATAAAATTAAAAGGGCGTTAGATTTTAGAAAAGAATCGGCTTAAAGAAGTAGGTCCCATTTTCATTAATCCTTTTGTGTAAAACAGTAGAGCGTTGTGCTCAAAAACAAAACATACTACCAACCAACCAACCAACCAATCAACCAACTATTGGGCATGCATGAAATAACATTTGGAGCACTGCATCTAAAATTGAAAAACAATAGAAACTTTGAACTTACATGTATCGAATAACCCACAGTTTACCAAATCTTATATATTACAATGTTTTATTCTATACTATAATTTTTAACTAAGTTTGAAGTATATAGTAATTAATGAAATGTTTTAATAATTTTCCCGTCTTATTTCTCATTGTTTCAAGTATACATAATATGTAATTACTCTATCATTTTAATCACTATTTAAGGTGTAAGTCACTCTAAATACTAGTCTTTGCCTGAAGCTTTTGACTGCGTAAATACCTTAACAGGTAACTTTATGTTTTGTTATCAGTTTCCTAATCTATACTTCGTCACATTGCTATACCGTTATATAAGTTACATAATATGTAATTAGTCTATCATTTTAATAACTATTTAAGATGTAAGTCCCTCTACTAAATACTACAATTTGCCTGAATCTTTTTGAGTGTAACACGTACATTTATGTTTTTTTATCAGTTTCCTAATCTATACTTACGTCGCATTGCTATTCCGTTAATTAAGTTAACTAAAATTATTTATCACACTTAATTTCTAGATATATTTAATGAAAAGGAGTTCACTTACATTTCTAATTAGAAAATCTTAAAGATCAAATAAGGCATGCTTTTAACGTATATATAATTCAAAATGAGTTTGGGAAAGATACGATACGCTTGTGTTTAGAAACAGAAGCGCACAATGTAAATGTGATATGATATCATGGAATAAAAAGTACAGAACGCATGAAAACAGATGTATCCTTCAGGTACAATGTGGGTTTTCGCTCTTGGAGAATTATTCCTCCGAGGAAAATAACTTAACAGTATAGCTGCTAGAAGAGTTGTTTGTTGAATAGGGATACAATATGCAACAAAAATATTTTTTTTATTCTCTGGGTAAAGGCATATTCCCACATATATAGACAGGAAATAATGTTAAAACTGATTTTATATGACACTCTGATAGTGCACGATATAAAATAAATTACCCAAATTAGAATAAATATTTGATTTTTATTTTATTATCATTCTATGTCATTCTTTTTAATATGAGCCAAGAAATGGGATTTTTTATGAGTATAACGCTTGATAAATTATCTTTTCCACTGTAAATCATAGTTCTGATACTTTACTTTTAGCTATCCATTTTTAAAATTCCGCAAGAGAAAAAACTTCAGAATTATAAATAAAAATAATAAAAATTATTTAGTAATATTTCAAAAAGTTGAAACTTAAATACAGGAATATTTCCTTATAATTTTATTAGAAAATTGTATAGTTTAAATATCCTTTTAGGTTACGGTTATATGCTTTTTTTAGACTTTATTGACGTTGACACATTGTAGTTTGATTATAAGCCAACGTATGACGATTCTCAGTGGAATAGAATTTGTAGTCCTAGAGCTTCTGAATCTCAAGTGGGTTATGAGTATAATTCATGACAAATTATCTTTTCAACTAAAAATTATAGTTACTTTTAGATACCATTTTTTAAAGTTCCGCAAGAAAAATAACTTCAAAATTATAAATAAAATAAAAACTTTTATTTAGCAATATTTTAATAAGTTAAAACTTAAAAACAGGAATATTTCCTTATAATTCGATTAAATAATTTCATAGTTTAAATATGATTACAGGTTACGTTTATATGCTTTCTTTTAGAGATTTTAGGCCTTGACATATTGTAGTTTGATTATAGGCCAAGGTATGGAAAAAAATGTGTAGTCCTGAAGCTTCTGAATCTCAAGTGGGTTATGAGTATAATTCATGATAAATTATCTTTTCAACTAAAAATTACAGTTTTGATACTTTACTTTTGGCTATCAATTTTTAAAGAGATAAAATTTTAGACTTAAAAATGAAGGTTGGAATTTTTGTTTAGTTAATAGTTTAATAAATCAAAACTTAAATTCAAGAATGTTTTCTTATAATTTAATTAGATAATTGTATAGTTTAAATATGATTATAGTTTAAATATGATTATTGCTTTAATTTTCAGACTTTATAGATGTTGAAACATTGTAATTTGATTATAAGCCAACATATGACGATTCTCAATGGAATAGAATTAAGCCCTGGAGCTTCTGAATCTCAAATGTGTTATGATTATAATTCTTGATAAATTATCTTTTCAACTAAAAATCACAGTTTTGATACTTTACTTTTGGCTATCAATTTTTAAAGAGGTAAAATTTTAGACATATAAAAAAATTGAAATGTAGTGCATAGTTTAATAATCTAAAACTTAAATGCAGGAATATATCATTAAAATGTGATTAAATAATTGTATGGTTAAAATATGATTATATACTTTTTTTAGACTTTATAGACTTTGGCATTATAGTTTGATTATTAGGCAACATATGACGGTTTTCAATGCAATATTCATCTCAATGCTTATAATAAATTCAAGCAAATTTCTTCTTAGTTATCTTAGTTACTAATATAGCATATATACATAATTTAAAAATTTCTTATCACAATGTTATTTCTCATATTATAAACCCTTTTAATTGATGGTAGTGTATTTCTTAATTAATATAATTTAGAAATGTTATTTCACTCGAATTGCCATAGTTTCACAATATACAAGCCTTTACCTAAAGCTTTTGACTCTGTAATTAATTTTACAAGTGCTTTTGTATTTTGCTATCAGCCTATTAATGAAAAACTACTTTTCACGGCATTATCGCTAATTACTTTAACTAAAAGGTTTTACCATGCTAAAAATATTAGTGATACTTCTCATCAGATGTATTTCGAACAAATGTTTTAAAAGATATTCTTAAAGATTAATTAAGGCTTGCTTTTATTAGATATATGATTATATTGAATCTCTAAATGTTACGACAAACTTAAAAATATCGCCAACAAAGAACGTCCGATTATTCAATTACTTTTACAAGCTTGCAATATCAAGAATCTATGGATATACGGAGTGACACCAAGAACGGGAATTATTTTAGCAATCCAATTAAATCAAGAGTAATGGGAATTAAAGATTTTGTTCACAGAAAAAGAAACCTTAAAAATTTCTATTTAAAAAACATCAAGAAATTTATCACTTTTTAAAAAAATAATTTCTTCATATGCCGTCATCCTGCACAAATGCATTCTTGAAATCTGCTGTTAAGAACTTTCATTGATCTAATTTGGGATACTAAAAATTTCATCTTGAATTATCTGTTTTAATTCATCTAGAATTCTTGGTCGAGTCATGTACACTACACTCTTGAGATAGTCGAACAAGAAAACAAAATCTCAAACGAACAAATCTGGAGATTTAGGAGACCAGCGTATCACTATTCAGGAAAATATCAACCATAGCTGCTTGCTTACGAATTAAAAGCCATGGGGTCCGTAAGGCAGAATTGCGTGTAACATCAAACTTAATTGAAGTACGAGCACTTCTTGGTCACCTGCAGATTTCTTCTTTAGGGCTGATTTTGTCTCTTCAAAGTTATTAATCCAGCTTTTGTTTTGATGAGCCACACCATGCCGTTCAAGAGTTGTAAATACGTCGGATTTATCCTCGAGCAGCTTCCGAACTATCACTGTTTTTATAAAACATTTTTATGGCTGTTTACCATTTCATGATGGTTAAATACGGTTCAATAAAACGCAAAGACTTTACTTTTTCAACGTCTTTATCCCACAGTACTGTTATTCGACGCTATGCATTACAAAAATTCTCGTTTTTTGTATCACCCTGTATTATCATATACGTTTCTAATAGAAATAAACAGTAAAATATAGCGTTAGTGTTTAGAAAAAGGAAAAAGAATGTAAACGAATATAAAATTGTAAGAATGTAAAGAATATAAAAGAATGAAAAAAGAATGTGTGTATATATGAAATAGTGGATAAAAAATATGTGAATAAATAAATATAAAAGTAGTAATTCTTATTTATTAATATTGTCAAGAATATTCGAATGAAACACCGTTTAACGTAACAAAAGAGTTTATTGAAGCTAAGTAGCAACTCGCAACTTTACAAGACCGAGAGGTTGCCTACAACTAGTGGGTATCAGATTTTATACCCGAACAGAATATTCGAGAACTAACTAATTTACATATTGAAGAAAGATCTAGAATATTCAAGAACACAAGGAAACAATAAATAACATTTTTAAATTAAAAATCCGTACTTTGGATAAACAGCTTTACAAGTGCATTTACGTTTCGTCATCAACTCCTGTACTTACGTCATTTAGCTATACGAACAATTACGTTAACTAAAATGTTTTATCATGCTTAAATGATATCCTCGTAAGATATTTCTAATCAAAAGGATTTCACTTATATTTTTCATCAGCTATTCTTAAAGATAAAAGAAGACATGCTTTTTATCAGATATATAATGCAAAATGAGTCTGGAGAAATTAGGATAGGTTCTAAAAATACCGACAAAGAATATTTAATTAATCACTTCCTTTAAGGAGGCTGCAATATCAAGAATCTGTGGATATATTACCACTTACGCTGCCAATAGGAACAAAGAGTAAAATTTATCGTTTATGTGTTAGAAAAATAAATGGTTAATGTAAATCTTATGTGATACACGAAATAAAAGTACGGAAAGAAGGAAAATACATATAGGATTTATTATTTATTATATTAACGATTTTAGCGTACTGTGTGATTCTTCCCTCCTGAAGCATTATTCCTTGAAGGAAAATAAAGGAATAGTATCACAGGTAGGAGTGTTGTTTGTTGAAAAGGGATGCAATATAAAACAGAAAAAATATATTTTATTATAAAAGTTACTTATGCTTCTGAATAACTGGAAAGGAAATAATACTAAAACAAATTTATCAATATCTCTGATAGTGCACAATAAAATAGTAAATCCCAATTGAGAATATATGACTTTTATTTTATTATTGCGCATTTCGTTTATATTATGAGGATAGAAATGTGATTTTCTAACCATTTTGCTTTTGATAAATTATTTTTTCAATCGAAACACATAGTTTTGGTAATTTTCCTTTTGGTTATCAATTTTGAATTTCAGTAATAGTTAAAACTTCAGAGTTATTGAGAATAATTAGAAATTTTCTTTATTAAAATTAAATTTCAAAAACTGAAATTTCAATCTAGGCTTAAAATTTCATTATGTATGTATTAGAATAAATTTGATTATAGGTAACGTTAGCGAGAACAATAATTATAACAATGTTTATTATAAGTACGCAATTGCTTGCCCTTAAATAAATATACTTTAATTTCTAACATTTTAGTTATTAGTTTTTAAAATCTAAAATCTAAATATTAATTATTTTTGGATATATTATAAAATATTCCTTCACTAAAAATGTAAAACTTTTTTATTGATATAAGCAAACATAACATTTTTGAAAATGAAGTAAGTTTATAGAATCAAAGCATAAATTGAAAGAAAAAAATAACGCGTAATTTAACAGCGTTTAAAGATAAACTATTTTATATTGATTAATTTATTGAAACGCAAATACTTAATACATCATGTTTTGTACAACCAAGCGTATTATTTTCAATAAAAAATACAGCCAGAGATACATTAAGTATATTTTAGGATAAAAAGTTTGCTAACTTGGAATATAATCATTCGAAAATTTTTATTATTATTTACGTAAAATCGACAAATATTTAGTATTAAAGATTGCTTTGACAGAAAAATTCAATGTATTAGTTTAGATTTTTTGAAGATTTTAATTATGCTGTGTGTGTGTGTGTGTGTGTGTGTGTGTGTGTCTGTGTGTTCGTTAAGTATGTATACATATACATAATATATATATAAATATATATATACATATTTATATATGCAAACACACATATATATATATATATGTATATATATATATATATATATATATATATATATATATATATAAGCACACATATGTATACATATATATGCATATTATGTGTTCACACTTATATGTGTGTGTGTGTCACATGATACATAACTTGTTTTTTAAATAATACATAATTTTTTTATAAATTCATATCTTTTTTTCAAATTACATTTACAAAGAAACGAAATTATATCAACCATCATATTAAAACTACTCTGGACAGGAATTATTTGTAGATTAATTATTTGCAGAAGCATTAGTAAGGATTACTTCGTCAAAATACTCCTACAGCTTGACAACTGACACAAATCAACTGCTGGGAGAAAAATATATTATTTTCTATCATGCCATGGAAAATGCTTAATCTCATGGGAGCAAGAAACAATATAGAAAAGGTGGCAATCCCATTCATTTTTTTTTGTGATAGTTGATTGATAGTAAATGTATCCATATAAGGTTGAGTACCCTCCAGAGATTTCCCTCGTGGATTTTTTTGCGACCTGTAGTGAACTTTTAACACGCATAATCATAACTTTTTGTTCCGTAAAATAAAAATTATGCATGAGGCATTAAAGGAATTAAAAAACATACATATCACCATGGTAAAAAGATAAAAATAGTAAAAATTAAATTGCTTAGCTTGGGCATTATTATCTAACAAAAGATTGCAATTTTCTAGTCTTCTCCTCATAATGAAGAAAAGTAAAAGAGTAACTGTGTATATACACTGAAGAGGCCTTTCATTATTGCCAACAAATAAATAACATGTAAAACTACCTTTCACCCTCAAAACCTCAGCACAAGTCGTGAGATTGACTGCAGAAGGTGCTATTAGGTAGTTTGAGGTAACTAGTACCAAGCGATTACAACGAATTCTGCAAATCCTAAATATGAGGGGGTAGCTTGCAGGTACAAGTGCAATTTCTCACAAAAGGGGTCTTATTGCATATGTTTGCTTAAATAGTTATCCCTTTCCTTTGATAAAGATTTTTCTTATTAGTATTACTGCATGGCAGTGAAAAAGGTGCATATACGCTTAATATGTGTTTTATTTATAAAGTTTTCATAAATTTAACACCTAGTTTGAAAGATGCCTTACAATTAAAGATGCTTTGGTCTTTCTAGAAATTCTTTCGGATTCTGGTCTGGAAGATGTAGATATTTGCCAGTTAGAGACTTGTGAACCTAGTGATATAACGATGAAGAAGATAGGGATGAAAATAATTTAGATGCTGTTACGCCATTCGATGTGTGTGGAGTGGTGGACATCATTAAAAAAAATATGTAAGTACTCCAAATAAAGACAAATTCAGAAACCGGGTCCAAGGGCCAAGAAGAAACTAAAAACTGAAAACCCAGTAGTAAAATGGAAAAAAAAAGTGAAATTCGATAATCGAATAGAATTGAAAAACCGGTACTAATATTGCATAAATTCTATAGTATCATAATATTTAGCAGTTGTACATTATTTAAAAATAAATAAACAAAATAGTTAATATTAAGAAGATGTTATAATTATTAGATTTTAAAGTAACTATTTTCATGAGATTTTAAAAATATGCTAAGTGAAAATATGTTAAGGGATAATCCTCCAATGTTCCAATAATGAAACATGGCTAAAAATACCCTCAAAATTTTTTTCACCTAATTATAAAATTTTATTGTATTTATATACTCTTAATTGATATAATAACTAAATTTCAAGTCATTGAGACTATTCTTTTCTAATTCGGCATTAAAGCGGTTAAAACTTTCTGATGTAGAGGGAATTACTTAAGATAATGAAACAAAATAATATTTTAACAGATATTTATTCTTATAAAATCCAATGTGTTAATTTTTCTAATATAAAACATCCTAAAGGAATTTTTTTATCTCTACATTTAGTTGACAAAATTAAGAAAAGAGTCATTGCAATTGAAAACGTTGTGATTGAGAGAGATTTAGTTAAGCACTTTACTTAATAATAGCTCATTAAGCAAGTAAAATTAAACAACAATAAAACATTAATTAAAAACTGTAAAATTAATAGTCAAATAACTGCTATTTTGCATTATTAAACAAAATAACTGTTTCACTAAATGTTTTATTCCATGGTTTTTAATAACTCAGTTATAGTTGTTTGGATATTAGAATATAAAGGAAATACTTTAAAAATGTTTACTTACTCTTTTATTGGTGTTTGCTACTCTACTTAATACTACAGTAAAATAAATTGGATCAATTTAGAAACATGTAGTTGACACTTTTCTCTTCTGGATCCAAAATAAACATCGGTGAGGAAACTAATATAAGGAAGAGAATTCTATCATTTATTTATAGGAAACATCTATTGAAATACTAAAAAAAGTACTGATCATTCATTTGCGATACGGTTTCTGTGATAACCTTTTAGATCGGTCTTTTTAAGAGAAATAAAGCTTTGAAGAAAAGTTTCTCATGAATAGAGATTGAATGAATGAAAAAGATTTTATAAAATGAGTCACTAAGTAAATAATACATTCTTTTTACTGATTCTACTTTTTGGATGTAAGTAAATAATTCAACTGCCTTATTGATTTTACTTGCTTTATATAATAAATATATGTTACCAAATAAAACTCAATCGTGTATTATAATGTGTTAATATGAAGTTTCCAAATAAAAACCATCAGCTAATTATAGAATTTCATTACTATTGAAATGCATTATTTTAAACTTGCTGACGTATAACATACGAAATGATTGTTTCTTTTTCTTAGATGATACTAGACGATTCATTGCAATTCAAAATGGTGTGATTTAGAGAAATATAGTTAAGATTATAAGAAATTTAATGCAAGAAAAAGATTTTATAAAACTACATAAACAATTTAACATTCTTACAGATCTTAATTTTAGGAAACAATAAATAGAAGTTTTCAAAGAAAATCCATAAGTAAATGATAGTTTTCCATTACTGTGACCCACTGTGATTTTCAGAGATTTAGTTAAAATTATTAAGCAATTTCATAAAAGAAAAAGTTTCTATAAAATCACTTACTACTAAAACAATATAACATTTTTAAGGATTTTAGTTTTTGAATGTTATGAATACAAGTTCATGAACAAACCCATCAGTATATTATAATGTTATAAAATATTTAGAACTTGCTGTAACATACAAAATTATTTTTTCTCTTAGATGTTACTTTAAAAATTAAAAAAAAAACCATTGCGACTGAAAATGTGATTTAGAGGGATTTAGTTAAGATAATTAAACAATAGAATGAAAGTTAATGTTTTTATAATTTGTCTCTAAATAAATAATACTACCTTTATAATCCTTTAGATACACTAAATATAAGTTTTCAAACAAAACTTATTTTTATATTATAATGTTTTATTTCTAATGAAATGTAATATTTTAAACTTGCTAGCGCGTAAGAAACAAAAGTATTTTTCTCTTAGACACTGACGCTGGAGAAATTAAGAATAGAATTATACATCATTCTTACTGATATTATTTTTTGGAAATTTTCGCTTAGATGAGTAGATGAGGTAAACATAGTAATGGAAACGAAAGCACTCAACTCAAGACTTATTTACCTGAAACTGAATGAGTCGATACTTTTATACACTCGTGGAACCTTCCAGACCTGGAAGACTTGCAGAAAATGGGAAACTTAAATGTACTTAAAATTGCATAATTAATTGAAATAAACATAAAGGAAAATTGAACGAAAATCAATTTTTTAAAGCGTCTTGCTTCCCTTGCTTTCAGATCTGCAACCTCTCATTCATGAGTCCGCTGCTTTGCCAACATAGCCGCAATGTTCCTTGCAGTCTTTCATTTCGCGGAAATATAATAAATATAATTTTACAAACTATACCCATCAGTGAGTTATAGTCTTCCATTACTATTGAAATTCAATATTTTAAAAATGTTAATGTATAACATACGAAATGATTTTTGTTTCTTTTCTATTATATGATACTACAGAAATTACGAAAATTTTCATTGAAATTCAAAACTGTGTGACTTAGAGATATTTAGTTAAGCTTATTAGAAAACTTCATGAACGAAAATGTTTCATAAAATCAGTCAATACCTAATATAACATTCATTCTTACTTTAATTTTTGAATATAATAAATAAAAGTTTACAAACAAACCTATCGGTATTTTATAATGTTATACAATATTTAAAACTTGCTGTAACATGCAAAAGGGATATTTTTCTCTTAGATGTTACTTTAAAAATTAAGAAACATTCATTACAACTGAAAATGGTGTGATTTAGATTGATTTATTTAAGATAATTAAAGAATAGAATAAAATAAATTGTTTTTAATAATAAAATTAGTCTCTAAATAATACTAACTTTCTAACAATAATTAGAAGTTTTCATGCAAAACTTGTCTTCATACTATAATGTCCTATTCCTAAGGAAATACAATATTTTAAACTTGCTAGTGTATAACATACAAAAGTGTTTATTCACTTTTCTCTTAGAATCTGACACTGTAGAAATTAAGAAAAGAATATTGATATTGAAAACGGAATGATAAATATATTGTTTTATAAAATGAGTCACTAAGTAAATAGTAGAGCATTCTTACTTATTTTACGTTTCGGATATAGAAAATAAAATTTAAAAAGTAAAGTACAAAATACAAAAGTATTTATTTAATTTTCTCTTAGATACTAACACTGTAGTAATTAAGAAAATAATTATTGATATAAAAACTGATTCATAACGATATGGACTTATAAAACGATTCATTAAGTAGATAATAAAGCATTCTTACTGATATTACTTTTTGGATATAAAAATTGGAAGTTAAAAAATAGAGTATAACACACAAAAGTATTTATTTACTTTTCTCTTAGACACTGACACTGTATAAAAAATGAAAAGAATTATTGATACTGAAAACAAATTGATAACGATATTGTTGTATAAAATGAGTTACTAAGTATCAAATAAATAAACTAAATAGTATAGCATTCTTACTGATATAACTTTTTGTATATATTAAAGTTTTCAAACAAAACCGATCAGTATATTATAATGTTCTATTCCCAATGAAATTCAATATATTAAACGTGCTAACGTGTAACATGTGAAAGGATTTTTGTCTTTTCTCTTAAGATAACACTGGAGAAATTAAGAAAGTAATCATTGCAATTGAAAAGATGGTATTCAAATAATTTTAGTTAATATAATTAAGCAAAATAACAACTTAACAATAAGTTTCTTTCCTTTTTTTTATTATTTTAGCATAAATTGTTAAATAAAACGAATCATTTAAAAATGTCGCTTTACTCTTTTTTTTTAACTTTAATATAATATATAATACAAAAGTAAAATGAATCTGACATAACATGAGTTTAAAGAACATCACCATCATTAAAACCTCTTAAAGCATGAATGTTTTTGAATTGGTATTAAATAATCGAGGGTTTTTTGACAGAAATTGGGTATTTAGGCATAGTGTAAGTTATTTTTAACCATTAATTGTGGGTGTGACAATGGAGTGGTGAGTGGGTTTGAATCGGCATTTGGTTAATTTGTACTCATTTGATATCCAATCATCATCCAATGGCTTTCCACAACCACAATCTCGTAATCTCGTTTTCTCCAGATTCACTTCCCTCACTTAAGAGATTATTACTTTCATAACTGAAACCTTCTGATAAAGTGATATATTCAAAATCGTCAGAGACATTCTTTATCAGATAACTTTTTTCTGAAGAAGGTAGAAAATTCGCTTAGTAAAAATTTATTTACAGATAACTGTTCAGTTTTATGATATTTAACTTAATGAAAATGGATATATTACCTTTTCAACACCCAAAATCTACTTTATAACAAATTTTTTTTTACAAACTTATAGCTAATTATCAAAATAAATTACTTGATTTACACAAGAAATATACTGCATATTTGTTTAATCTATGGTAAATAAGTTTAATGTAGCTTATCTATTTCGCTAGAATTGATCTCAGGCATTAGATATGACATTATATGAGATACAATATCACCTGGGAAAGAAACGTGCATATACAAATTTGCGGGTATTTTTCTCCCTTGTCAAACACGGGCAACAGCGTTAATGGGTTGAATATTGATACAGCACCATTTATTGCTTTTTAAATAATATTCGAATCTCAGCCACCGATTTTCGCGCATGCTTTCGAAATTTTAATGAGTGGGATTGAAACCTTTTAATATACTTTTGTTATAATTTTATTACAACAGCTTAAAACTTTCTAATTATATACACCACCCTTTCTTATTATAAATTTACTGTTTCAGTAATTTAGAATAAAAAAGTACTCTGTTATTGTGTTATTGTGGCTCTGTTAACTCTGTTGTATCGCTGTTATTGTGGCTTTCTTAGCTTTTAACCCTAAAGTAGTCGCGTCGATTCTCAAAACGTTAATAGTCACTCGTCAATCATTTATTTCCCAACTGGGAGACTAACGTAACGATACAGCTACTTGTTATCTGATACGTAGATAGGAATAATACAGATGGAGAGTTAGCCGGAATTTTATCAATACAAGTTTATGGAAGGGAGGTATACGAGCAAGCGAGTAATCATAATCGGCGAGAGAGCGCCATGTATAAAGAAGGTAAGTGGTGTTAGAACGACAGAGATTAATAGTGGACCCGGATGTTTAAGTTAGGCTCTTCGAAATTTAGATAGGTAATTGAATTGACTGAATTGTTTAGTGTAAAAAAGGG
>CM063500.1:4916972-4949472 GCA_032207245.1 Pardosa pseudoannulata | reverse complement strand
TTTATGCGATGTTTTTAAGTTTACGAGTTTTGATGTTATGTTTTTGTCGTTACTTAAAATATAAAATATCCTTATAGAGGAATTTCTTTGCATTATATATGGAGTTTGACAATATTTCATGAAATATTAGTTTTTAGTATTTGCGCGTTTATCTGTTAGCTGCTGATCTTTAATTGTTTCCCTGTAATATGCCTGCCTTTTATTGGTCATTTAATCTGATACCTCATCTTATGTTATCTTTCTTCCCTTGTGTTAGATAATCAGACTAAATAATCCCAGTTTTTATGAATGTTATTTCTTGCGAAAGACAAAGTTGATCGTCTCTGCAGCGGATCAATTAGTGAAACAGTTTGGTATTGCATCCGTTGGCTAATTTTATGTATTCTCTTGAGCCGCAGTAGCTCAGCCGGTAAAGGCAATTCTCTCGTAACTAGAGAGTTGCATTTTCGGAGCCCGAGCCAGCCTAAGATAAGCCGTATTCGTTAAAGGTGACTGGGGCACGTAAAGTATGTCCATGGTCACAATGTCCTCCAAGTTCTCAATCAATACCTCGGGGGTGGCAGGCCAAGTCGATGGGTCTTCTGCATGGTCCCAGTTTCAAAATTACGAGGGCCCACTTGAGCATAAGTCGTTACAAACTAAAGGTGCGCCCTTTTGCCATAAAACAAGTAGCCTCTGGCTCAATCGTGCTTGGTTTCACCAAGTGGCATAAGTGAACAACAATGTATTTTTTTGGTATGATAGTCTGACTTATATTTTTAAAATGAAACCTATTTTTTCAATTATCTGCTTTTATGTTATACGTATGAAAATTTATATTTTCCTCTAAATTACTATAGGCTCCTAACTGATTTTAAAGTGATAACATTAGTTTTTAATTTTTATATGAAATAAAAAATCATTGTGTAGTGATCAGGTATTCTGCTTTTAAAATCAAGAATATGCACCCCATGGGGATGAATGACAAGTGAACACACAGTCACACCAAACCAGATTTATGACAGCCATAATGTCGAATGATACGTATGGACGTTACTACAAATAAAGTATAAATCAGCTGCTACTGAGTTTTCATAGAATTTCAAGGTGGTTCTGAATTCCGAAGACAAATTTGAGTTTGAATAGTTGAGAATTTTACCCAACAATCAGTTCAAAGTTAACCAAAAATAACATGAGTTCGGAAAGTATGTAATGTGGGATTAACTGCTCGACGCCAGATCCTCAGTTGTCATCTAGACCTGGGTTCATTTTTCTCAGTCAAAACAAGAATAGAACAAAGTTTTAGACCAAATTGTTTACAAGAGACTCATTCGTGGTGGTCTGCATGTCAGATTAGTAGGAGATTTTATTTACCTCATGTATGGCACCATAAGCACTCTTCAATAACATTCTTAAATTTCACAAATTATTTCGTTATATGAAAAGTATTTATTTTTGTAAATTTTCATAAGTTTGATAAAGTATAGTTCTTTATAAATAAAGTAGAATTTTAAGAAAATATAAAGGTTATGTTATTTATTACTTTCCTCAAATAAATAATTTATAATCCATACTCTCTTTCCATAACTCTTAATTTTATTTATGTTTATGTAATCGTTTAAGAGCCTTTTTTTTACAGTTTAATGTTTTTCAGATATATAAACATCCAAATGAGTATTTCATAACCATGTATTTAATAAAACGTTCTATTCTAGAATCACTACAAAAATTTAAAAGTCAATAGTTATCAATTAAAACAATTTCTATCGCTGGACTCAATTAAAGGATGATGAAATATAACGTGCCCGATCTCGGATATTCTTATAACAAGCAATGAGTTCGCTAAACATTAAATACTTAAATTCCCATAATACCCCTGTTACTATTAATTTTAATACCATGGTTCACGATGTTGTCCGTACGTCAATTTGTGAGTCAATTATCATTTATTACAGAATTTTCGTTACTAGACTACATTTAAGGATGATGAAGTTTAAAATGTGACATATCATTCTTAACACTCGGATATACTTCAAAATGCCAAGGATTTCAATATTGATTATGATGTCAGTTTGATAGATGATCTGAAAAACTTTCTTCTCCGGAATTTATTTGAAATTACAGAAAGTGTTTGTTAAAACAATGTCGGCAAATATGGATAAACTATTTCTAATGAAAACGAAGAAAAAAATATTGTTTTCACAAGATGCGTTGTTGATATTCTTTTAGAAATGATTATAAGATTGTGTATATATATATATATATATATATATATATATATATATATGTATATATATATATATATATATATATAATATATATATATATATATATATATATATATATATATATATATATATATATATATGTATATATATACAAAGATGTATGTGTGTAATAATAAAATCCCTTATTTATATATTTTTATATTGATTTAATAACTACTGTTTATAAATTACGTTGGTGTTTGCATGGAAATTCTAATCTTTCTCTCCAAACAGAGTTAATTTAGCCTCTGTCTGGACTTCTTTAGCCAACAGTAAACGCTTTAAACATGGGTATTTTTATCACGTGATCAAATGTCCATAGGGATTATTCGTAGTCTTTTTACCTGAGAAATCCTTACTTAAAAAAAATGTGTGTGCAGGATGTTCAAATAGTTTTTGCCTATTGTATGAATTTGATGCATCGTCATGAGAAATAAAATCTGTTGTGCTTTTGGATGAAACTCGCAGATATTTCATATGTATACATACACACACCCATATGTATATATATATATATATATATATATATATATATATATATATATATATATATATATATATATATATATATATATATATATATATATATATGGTGTCCCAAAAGGTCATTTACAAAATTAACATGATGGTCTGTCATGTCATGATGAACAAGATTTACATAGGAACTTGTGTCCGAAAATGCAAATTGTAACCGCTAGAGGGCGATAATTCCAAGAAAATGGGAGAGTGGGAAAGATAATCATTTCAGGCTTGGACGTTGAAGGAGAAGGATGAATTTGTTTAGCAACACAGAAATGACTAACATACATTACGTGTATAGGGCAGCTGATGGAAATGGACAAGTCACACCACGGATGTACCTTGAGCGATTCCCAAACAGACGTAAGCCAAGTCATATTATGTTTGGACAATTGCACCGCAGATTGCGTGAATCAGGAGCTTTAGAAATACGTAGCCACATCGGTCGTGCACGCCTGTCGTAGAGGAAACCTTGATGCAGGAGTTTGCCCTCATCCCGCAAACAAGTCTCCGAGCAAGCGAAGTGTCTTGGGTGTAGATCGTTCCACCATAATACACATACTGCACGAGGTCATACAACACCCTTATCACTTCCCAAAAGTACAGTCATTGTGCGTTGACGATTAAACATTGCATTCTCACACTGTTATTAGCAACAGCGGGACACACAGCCTGATTTTCCATCGTGAATTTTGTATGGGCGAGTGAAAACTCAAGGTATACATGTGCCCATTCACATCAACAACGTTTCACCGTAAACGTTTGGGCTGGTATTATCGGTGACATGTTGATTGACCCTTACCTGCTACCTGAATGCCTCGACAGAAATAACTATCGCATTTTTAGAAAGAGTTTAGCCAGACCTGATGGGTGGTGTTCCAGCCTCTACAAGCCAAAACATTTGGTTTCAACATGATGGAGCGCCGCCCACTTTAGCCACGGTGTTCGAGAATACCTCGGTAGGACTTATCCTAATCGCTGGATCGGTAGAGGCGTTCCAGTTGCGTGGCCACCGTTTTCCCCCGACTTCATTCTTTTAGATTTCTACATGTGGGAACACATGAAGTCCATGGTATAGATTCACCGGTAACATCGGACAAGGATCTTATCACCAGAATCGCGGAAGTGGCAGCACGTGTCTGTGACACTCCTGTCCAATTGGAACGGGTTCGTGAATCAATGAGCCGACGTTGTGAAACGTGCATTGTGGCGAAGAGAAACAATTTTGAGCAGCTGCTGTGATGTAATCATCATCTGTTGTAAAAATAATATTAACACCGCTGTCGATATCATTTTTTTCTTCTGCTCCTCACTTGTGATCGTAGCACTCTAGCGGTCGCAGTTTGCATTTTCAGACACAAGTTGCTATGTAAATCTAGTTAAAGGTGGTATGACAAACCAGCATGTTAAATTTGTAAACGAACTTTTGGGACACCCTCTCTCTCTCTCTCTCTTTCTCTCTCTCTCTGTATATATATATATATATATATATATATATATATATATATATATATATATATATATATATATATATATATATATATATATATATATATATATATATATATATAATTTATATATATATATATTTATATATATATATATATATATATATATATATTATATATATATATATATGTATATATATATATATATATATATATATATATATATATATATATATATATATATATATATATATTATATATATAAATATATATATATATATATATATATATATATATATATATATATATATATATATATATATATACATATATATATATATATATATATATATATATATATATATATATATATATATATATATATATACATATATATATATATATATATATATATATATATATATATATATATATATATATATATATATATATATATATATATATATATACATATATATATATTATATATATATATATATATATATATATTTATATATATATATATATATATATATATATATATATATATATATATATATATATATATATATATATATATATACATAAATGTCTTTTCCGTACACTATAATTAAATTTATATTGTTTCTCGTATTAAGAGCATTGTGAATATTTTGTAGAAGATAAGTTAAAATATATTCTATGAATTTTATTTTAACAGTATCATGAATTTTAAATTATTCTTTGATTCAAATACAAACTACAGTTTTATTTTTACACATTCCTCTTTATAAAATTCTTATGTAACTTCGTTACGTAATGTTTATTCTTTGATTAACTTTGCACCCAAATCAATCTTTTCATTTCTTTGTTAAAATTACGCTTTCTTTCAAAATAAATCTTATTAGCTGGATACACATTCTGTATGATTACTTTTTTTTAAGCATATAGAACAAAGAAAAAGGTTTGCTTTGAAATAATTCTAAATTGAAGTTAAACCTGTTGATTTTCAAGAATGTTCCATAAGCCCTTTTAATATAATAATACTATTTCTTTTTCGTGTGTTTTATTGATCGCGTTTTAAAATAAGCAGACGTTTACAGTAATTATTCGTAAAGTCTATTCCTTATTCATTAAATTTAGCTTGCTACAAATATTTAATAAGCTTTAGATAAAAATTCCTAACTGAATTTAGACATTCACAAAGTTAAATTTCAGGAATTAACTCTTCGGTATTAAATTTTACCTTGAAATAGAAACTAATTTGAACTGTACAGTTGTGGCAAAGTAAAGCTTAAAGTACCTTTGAATACAGAATTTATAATCAAACAATATAATTCACTACATATAATTCATTCAAATTTCATTTTGCGTATATACTTTTACATTGTATTTCGATATAATTTTATTTAGAGAAACTTTAAATTATACCATGAACGTAATTGAAAAATTGGATTTTTGTAAAACAATAATATTCTTTAGTAATTGCTATATCAACCTGTGAACTGGTAATAGCATTTATGTAATTTAAAAACTACAATTTGTATTCAGAAAAATTATAGAACCTCTAAAGATAATTTTAGCATGTATTATGCATCTAAATTTGACGTATACAGCTATAATTTACGATTTGTTTATAAAACTAAATAGATTTATCATCTGTTTACTATTTTAACTTTTTTATGTCATTAAACTTTAACATATAAAATAATAAATAGATAAAAAATTCCCCATGTCGTTGTTTTAAATTTATTGAATTTTATCTTGCTCTGCGAACATTAGAAATTAATTAATTTTTAGATCTTTATCTGTACATATTTTTCTGTGATAGCAACTATTTTAACATTGTCTTACTGGCAAGTTTTTATAATTAGATAAAATTGGGAGTTTTGTGTGTTAAGAAAAAACCTCTCTCCCAGGAAATATTTTTAGGCTTAATTTCTTAATAAACCATTCCGCCATTTGGCTTTCCATTGACATATAAATCTTCATCAATTGACATTCTTTATTATTTTAAAAATAGTTTAAGATACTCAATAGCTTTGTAATAGTTTAACATTCTTAAAAGTTATGGGTTTAGTTTAGTACGAGATTGATTTTTCTTTAGCCCTAGAACCGAGGTATTGTTCATTTGTGTCCAAATTTCTGAAAAATTTACTATCGTAATTGGAATATATTACTTGATTTTTGTTAACTTTATACCCATAAAAAACTATAAAAATACAATATTGAAGAATATGTTCTTATGTGAAAAAGGCTTCATTACTAAACTTCCAACTGTTGAAATAAAATTTTAAATATTTGTCTAAACTATAAAATACCAATATATAGAAAATGTATAATATACGAGGGTTTGAACTTTAATAGTGGTAACACTGCTTTAAAAATATTACTCAAGAAAACCAAAGAATATCGCATTTACACCTAATGTACGATACATACCTACCTTACCTCTCAGCAAATAGACTCGTCCTTCCTACGTCATACAAATGCGGTGTGACAGGAAGAACCGGTCTTTGTATTAGCTTGCGTTCTAAAATAAGTGTTGTCAGGACGTTTTCAAAATTAGAACAAAGAAAATGGATAAAAATCCAATGTGCCAGACGTCGTACAGAACGACAATGATTTTTAGGGTTTCAAGAGGTTTGTGGGGAATCGCATTGCGTACAGAACTGTAGCAAGATGGGTAAAAGCCTTCAATGAAGGACACCAAAATGTTGCAGACATTACTCCGCCAGGTCGTCCTAGTGTCAGCGATGCAGAAGTGCATGGTGTTGCCACAATAATGGACAATGATCGATGCCAAACGATTCGTAATCTAGTTCGAAAGACAGGATTTGTGCATATTACAGTGCTTCACATTCAGAAGGAACGCCTGAGCATGATAAAAATTCTGCACTTTCTGCAGAACGCCCCTATCATTCTGCATGAGAATGCTCGACCACATACAGCGCAAGCTGTGACTGGTTTGTTCGATCGATGGTGCTGGGAATTGCTTTACAATTCAACATATTTCCCAGATCTAAGCCCTTCTGACTTAATTATTGTGATTCAATTCAGAACTCTTCCAGATATTGTTGTGGCAGTAGACCGGTCCATTCAAACTATAAACAGAACAGGTGCTGCTACAAGTTTTCTTCGACTTCCACATCGTTGGAAACGGGTTGTACACACTGCTAATGACTTTATAAAAGGACTGTAAAACATGGTGAGATGAACGACTTTTGTATTAAATGTAAATAAATAATTGCCACAATTAAAGCTCCAAAATTGGTATACCAGATATATATGGGCACAGTTTGTGTGTGTGTGTGTGTATTACCCATCTGTATGCTGTATTTTATTATAGAATATATAGATACATAAAATACCACATATTATGCAACTTTAATGAATATGAAATATTAAAAAATATTACATAAACTATCACCTCCGAGGATTTAATGATATCATTATGATCTTACATAATACTATAGAAAAAGAGATATAGTAATTGTCTTTGCATAGAATATTCTTTAAATTATTTCTTCTTATATGCTTAAAAATCATTTATTGTCAAAATGAATCAAATAAATAACTGACTTTGAGGTTGTTTATGGCGCTAAATCGATGAGTTTTGACCTAAAACTTTTCCTTTTGGTTATATTTTTGTACGTGACCACGCATTCATGAAATTTAAATTATTTAAATTCCCCTCACATTTCTTGGCTCTTTTATTTATTACCAAAGTTGACAGAAAATTCTGAAAGTAGAAATTTTCTTCTAGACGTACGTTTCGATTAGTTATCTTTTTCATGTATGTTTGACGCATATATTGTATGATATCTACTTTAGTTTAATAAAATTACTGTAGTTTTTTTTTGTTTTTTTTTTGCTTTGCATAGTTAAAAGAAGAAGAAATAGGTTTGTTATAAAATTTTATTTTATATTACACAAAAATGGGATGTAAAAGGACAAGTGAAATAATAATAAATATTTAATCACAAGAATCATTTCGAAGCTTAAAAAATTAATTTTTTTGTTAAATTTAATAACTTTTATTATGTTGTTCTCAATTAAATTAAAAGGGCATTATATTTTTAACAAGAATCGGCTTTAAGCAGTAGTTCCCTTTTCCATTAATCCTCTTGCGTAAAACAGTAGACCGTCAAAATATACCATACCACCAACCAACCAATAAACAGACCAACCAAACATTGGGCATGCATGGAATAACATCCAGAGCACTGCAACTAAAAATTTAAAAAAAAAAATACGGAATCTTTGAACTTTTTTGTATTGAATAACCATTGTTTAACAAATCTGTTTTATTACAATGTTTAATTCTATACTACACTTTTTTTAATTGAATGTGAAGTATATATTAATTAATGTAATGCTTTAATAATTTTCAAGTAATTGATTTCAATGTAATTATTCTACCATTTTATGAAATATTTAAAGTATAAGTCACTCTACTAAATACTAGTCTTTGTATGAATATTTTGACTGCATAAATACCTTAACAGCCTTTATGTTTCAACCTTTATGTTTTGTTATCAGTTTCTTAATCTATACTTACGTTATATTGCTATACCGTTAATTAAGTTACATAATATGTAATTACTCTATTATTTTAATAACTATTTAAGGTGTAAGCCCCTCTACTAAATACTAGTCTTTACCTGGATCTTTTGACTGTGTAAATACCTTAACAGGTACCTTTATGTTTTGTTATCAGTTTCCTAATCTATACTTACGTTTCATTGCTATACCGTTAATTCAGTTACATAATATGCAATTACTCTATCATTTTAATAAGTATTTAAGATGTAAGTCACTCTAATAAATACTAGTTTTTGCCTGAATCTTTTCAGTGTAACAGGTACCTTTATGTTTTGTTATCAGTTTCCTAATCTATACTTACGTCACATTGCTACACCGTTAATTAAGTTAGATAACATGTAATTATTCTGTAATTTCTTAACTATTTAAGGTGTAAGTCCCTCTACTTAATCTCTACTAGTCTATGCCTGAAGCTTTTGAGAATGTAAATAACTTTACGCTTACCTTTGTATTTTTTATTATCAGTTTCCTAATCTTTACTTACGTCGCATAGCTCTACCGTTAATTAAGTTAACTAAAATTATTTATCATACTTAATTGCTAGCATCGTTAGATATATTTAATCAAAATGAGCTCACTTAAATTTCTTATTAGAAATTCTTAAAGGTCAAAGAAGACATGCTTTTAACATATATATAATGCAAAATGAGTCTGAGAATGATAAGATACAAGGAAAAATTAGCGACAAAGAATGTTCATTTATTCACTTACATTTAGATGCCATCAATTACTAGAACCTGGGGATATGTTAAGACTTACTATACAAAAGAAATAAACAGTAAAATATGGCGTTTAGATTTAGAAACAGAAGTGCAAAATATAAATGTGATATGAAATCATGGAATAAAAAGTACAGAAAATATAAAAACAGATATAGCCTTTATTATTTATTAAAATAACGATTTTCAAGTACAATGTGGGTTTTCGCTCTTAGAGAATTATTACTCCGAGGAAAATAACGGAACAGAATAGCATGTAGAAGAGATATTTGTTGAAAAGAGATGGAATATGAGACAAAAATATTTTTTTTTATCATCTAGGTTAATGTGTATTCCCACATATTTGGTCAAGAAATAACGTTAAAACTAATCTTATATGTCTCTCTGATAGTACACGATGGAAAATAAATCACCCAAATTAGAATAAATATTTGACTTTTATTTTATTACCATGCTTTATCATTGTTTTTAATATCAACCTAGAAACGAGATTTTTTTTAGTATAATGCTTGATAAATTATCTTTTCAATTGCAAATCATAGTTTTAATACTTTACTTTTAGCTATCATTTTTTAAAGTTACGAAAGAGAAACAAATGCAGAATTATAAATAAAAGCAAAAAAAATTGCAATATTTTCATAAGTTAAAACTTAAATATAGGAATATTTCCTTATAATTTGATTAGATAATTGTATAGTTGAAATATGATTATAGGTTGAGATTATATGATTTTTTTACTTTATATAAGATGATATATTGTAGTTTGTTTATAAGCCAACGTATGATAATTCACAATTCAATATAATTCGTAGCCTTGGAGCTTTGTAATCTAAAGTAGATTACGAGTATAATTCATGATGTTATGTTTTCAATTGAAAATCATAGTTCTGATACTTCACTTTTAACTGGTCAATTTTTAAGTTCCGCAAGAAAACATTCCAGAATTATAAATAAAAAAAATTTATTTAGTAATATTTTAATAAGTTATAATATAAAAAGGGGAATATTTTCTTATAATTTGATTAGATAATTGTATAGTCTCAATATGATTATATGTTATGGTTATATGCTTTTCTTTCAGACTTTATAGATATTGAAACTTTGTAGTTTGATTATAAGCCAACATATGACGATTCTCAATGGAATAGAATTTGAAGTCCTGGAGCTTCTGAATATCAAGTGGGTTATAAGTATAAAACTTGATAAATTATCTTGTAAACTGAAAATCATAGTTATGATACTGTACTCTTAGCTACAAAAAAACAACTGTAGAATTGTAAATTAAAATAAAAAAAAATATTTAGTAATATTTTCATAAGTTAAAACTTAGACACAGGAATATTTCCTTATAATTTTTTTAGATAATTGTACAGTTTAAATATGATTATAATTTTCGTTTATATGACCTTTTTTTTTTTACTTTTTAGACGTTGACGCATTGTAGTTTGATTATAAGCCTACATATGATGATTCTCAGTGTAATAGAATTAGCAGTCCTGGAGCTTTCTTATCTCAAATGGGTTATAAGTATAATTCATGATAAATTCTCTTTTCCTTTTCAACTAAAAATTATAGTTTTGATACTTTACTTTTAGATACCAATTTTTACAGTTCCACAAAAGAAAACACTTCAGAATTATACATAATAAAAAATGATGTTTAGTAATATTTTAACTAATTAAATCTTAAATACAGCAATATTTCCTTGCAATTGTTTTAGATAATTGTACAGTTTAATTATTATTTTATGTTACGGTTATATGCTTTTTTAGCTTTTTTAGACATTGACACATTGTAGGTTATTTATTATAAGTCAACATATGACAATTCTCAATGAAATGAAATTAATGGCCCTGGAGCTTTTTTATATTAAGTGGGTTATGAGTATAATTCATGATAAATTATATTTTCAACTAAAAATCATAGTTTTGATACTTTACTTTTGGCTATCAATTTTTAAATTGATAAAAACTTTAGACTTAATAAAAATAAAAATTGGAGTTTTTGTTTAGTTAATAGTTTAATAAACTAAAATTTAAATATATCTATATTTCCTTATTATTTGATTAGATAATAGTATAGTTTAAATATGATTATAGGATATGATTGTATGCTTTTTTCAGACTTTATAGATATTGAAACATTGTAATTTGATTAAAAGCCAACATACCATGACTCTCAATGGGACAGAATTTGTAGCCCTGGAGCTTTCCAATCTCAAGTGGGTTATGAGTATAATTCTTGATAAATTATCTTTTGAACTAAAAATCATAGTTTTGCTACTTTACTTTTGGCCATCAATTTTTAAAGAAATAAAATTTTAAACTTATAAATAAAAATTGAAATTTTTGTTTAGTTAATAGTTTAATTAACTAAAACATATATACAGGAATATTTCCTTAAAATCTGATTAAATAATGGAATGGTTGAAATATGATTATAGGTTATGATTATATGCTTTTTTTTCAGACTTTATAAATGTTGAAATATTGTAGTTTGATTATAAGCCACCATATGATGATTCTCAATTAAATAGATTTTGTAGCCCTGAAGCTTCTGAATCTCAAGTGTGTTATCAGTATAATTCATGATAAATTATCTTTTCAACTGAAAATCATAGTTCTTCTACTTTACTTTTAACTATCAATTTTTAAGTTCCACAAGAGAAAACACTTTAGAATTATAAATAAAATAAAAACTTTTATTTAGCAATATTTTAATAAGTTAAAACTTAAATGCAGGAATATATTCTTATAATTTGATTAGATAACGGAATAGTTTAAATATGTTTATAGGTTGCGATTATATGATTCTTTTACATTATATAAGTTGATATGTTGTAGTTTGATTATAAGCCAACATATGATAATTCACAATGGAATATAATTCATAGCCTTGCAGCTTTCTAATATAAAGTAGGTTATGAGTATAATTCATGATATGTTATCTTTTTAACTGAAAACTATGGTTCTGATACTTTACTTTTAACTATCAATTTTTAAGTTCCGAAAGAGAAAAAACTTCAGAATTATAAATAAATTAAAACATTTTATTTAGCTATATTTTAATAAGTTAAAACTTAAATACGTTAATTTTTTCTTATAATGTGATTAGATAATTGTATAGTTTAAATATGATTATAGGTTATGGCTATATGCATTTCTTTCAGAATTTATAGATGTTGAAACATTGTAGTTTGATTATAAGATTACATATGATGATTCTCAATGGAATAGAATTTGAAGCCATGAAGCTTCTGAATATCAACAGGGGTATGAGTAGAATTCTTGATAAATTATCTTTTCAACTAAAATCACAGTTTTGATACTTTACTTTGGCTATCAATTTTTAAAGAGATAAAATTTTAGACTTAAAAAAGAAAGTTGGAATTTTTGTTTAGTTAATAGTTTAATAAATTAAAACTTAAATACAAGAATGTTTTTTATAATTTAATTAGATGATTGTATAGTTTAAATATGATTATAGGTTATGATTATTGCTTTAATTTTCATACTTTATAGATGTTAAAACATTGTAATTTGATTATAAGCCAACATGTGATGATTCTCAATGGAATATAATTAAACCCTAGAGCTTCTGAATTTCAAGTGTGCTATCATTATAATTCTTGATAAATTATCTTTTAAACTAAAATTCATACTTTTGATACTTTACTTTTGGCTATCAATTTTTAAAGAGATAAAATTTTAGACTTATAAAAAATTGAAATTTAGTGAATAGTTTAATAAACTAAAACTTAAATACAGGAATAAAATTGCACGGTTAAAATATGATTATATACTTTTTATAGACTTTATAGACTTTGGTATTATAGTTTAATTATTAGGCAACATATGACGGTTTTCAGTGCAATATTCATCTCAATGCTTATAATTATTTCAAGCAGACAATTATTAAAAATATAAACTCTTAGTTATTAATATAGCATATATACATATTTTAAAAATTGCTTATAACAATGATATTTCTCATACTACACTTATATCCATAAATTAAGGATAATTCAGAATCACACAGAAATAGAGCTCTAAAATAAAAATTTCACCTGTAGAATTATCACACACATCTTGAAGAAGAATATGCAAATTGCAGGAAACCACTAGATGGTACGGATAGTACGTCGCACTGACGAGAGTGTATGAAAGGGGTATATAAGGAATGGTAGCAAAGAAGTAAAATTGTTCACAAGCACTTTAAAAGCCTTTCAGTGCAATAACCGCATAGTTATGGCACAAAGGAAGCATTTGGATGATTTTTTACGTGGTAAAATTATCGGACGACTGGAATGTGGACGTACCCAGCTGGAAGTATCCGAGGAACTTGGAATCGCCCAGAGTGTCATCTCCAGGCTTTGGCAACGATTCAAACATGATGGTAATGTGAGTAGATGTTACAGCACAGGTCGCCCCCGAGTTACTACGCCGAATGATGACCGGTATTTGGCAGTTACTGCCAAAAGAAACAGACGGAGCACAGCATCAGACCTGTCTCGTCAGCTCTCTTCAGCTACCGGTACGACAGTTTCAAGGCAGACCGTGTACAGACGCTTAGGGAACATTGGTCTATATGCTCGTAGGCCTGTCAGATGTGTTCACCTTACCACAACTGACTGTCGCCTGTGATTATGCTGGGCTAGAGAGCATGCATTGTGTACACCGCAACAGTAGTCTTGTGTGATGTTTTCCGACGAGTCCAGGTTCAGTTTACATTCTGATTCTCGCCGGACTTTCATATGGAGAGCGCCAGGTACCCGTTACCACCAAGAGAACACCATTGAAGGACACCGTTACGGTGGTGCAGGATGGCTCGTTTGGGGAGGAATTATTCTTGGTTCCAGAACTGACCTGCATGTTCAGAGTGTAACAATGACAGGCCACATCTAACGGGATGTCATTCTGGAACAACATGTACGTTTGTTTCGGGTCGCCATGTGTCCTGAATTTCTGTATATGGATGACAACGCCCGAACTCACCGTGCAAACATTGTAGACGAATGCCTTCAATCGAAGGATATCACCCGTATGGATTGGCCAGCATACTCACCGGACTTGAATCCAATAGAGCATGTGTGGGACATGCTTGGCCGACGAATTGCAGCCCGTCAACCCCCTCTAAACTGTCTATCGGAACTTCGGAGGGCATCGCTTGATGAGTGGTGTAATTTTCCCCAATATCAGATTGATAATCTGATACTCAGCATGCGTAGGCGTTGTAACGCTTGTATTGCATCGTCCGGGAGACATACTCCGTATTAACCATCATACTAACCATGTTATACTGTTTTCTGTAAATAGGTTCTTTTTTGAAATTTGCTTCATTGAGTAAAAATCGCAATTTTTATTATGTCAAACATTTAGCATCTTTTTTGCTCTTTACATTTTGTTTAATAAATAGACTTTACAAATAAGTAAAATTTGTTTTGCTTTTGTCTCTTTCATTGCCTGAACTTCATTATCCTTAATTTATGGACATGAGTGTAAAAATCCTTTTAATTGATAGTGGTGTATTTCTTAATTAATATAATTTAGAAATATTATTTCCCTCGAATTGTCATAGTTTCACAATATACAAACCTTTATCTGAAGCTTTTGACTCTGTAATTAATTTTACAAGTGCATTTGTATTTTGTTATCAGTCTATTAATGTAAAACTACATCTCATGGCATTATCGCTAATTACTTTAATTAAAGGTTTTACCTTGCTAAAAATGTTAGTGATAATTCTCACCAAATGTATTTCGCATAAATGTTTTAAAAGATATTCTTAAATTTTAAGGAAGTCTTGCTTTTATCAGACATTTGATGGAAATAAGTCTCGAAAAGTTACGACAAATTTAAACAAATTACCAACAAATAATGTTCAATTATTCAGTTACTTTTAGAAGCCTACAATATCAAGAATGTATGGATATACGGAGTAACACCAGAAACGGGAATTATTTTAGCAAATCCAATTAAATCAAGAGTAATGGGAAATAAAGATTTTGCTCACAGAAAATGAAACCTTAAAAATTTCCATTTAAAAACATCAAGGAATTTATCAGTTTTTTAAAAATACTTTCTTCAATGCCGTCATCCTGCACAAATGCATTCTTGAAATCTGTTGTTAAGATCTTTCATTGATCTCATTTGGGATACTAAAAATTTCATCTTGAATTATCTGTTTTAATTCATCTAGAATTCTTGGTCGAGTCATGTACACTATACTCTCGAGATAGCCCAACGAGAAAACAAAATCTCAAACGAACAAATCTGGCGATTTAGGAGACCAGTGTATCACTATTCAGGAAAATATCAACCATAGCTGCTTGCTTACGAGTTGAAAGCCATGGGCTCCGTAAGGCAGAATTGAATGTAACTTCAAAGTTAATTGAAGTACGAGCACTTCTTGGTCACCTGCAGGTTTCTTCTTTAATGCTGATTTTGTCTCTTCAAAGTTATTAATCCAGCTTTTTATCATTTGTTTTGATGAGCTGGCACCATGCCTTTTAAAAGTTGTAAAAACTTCGAATTTACCCTCGAGCATCTTCCAAACTATCACTATTTATATAAAACATTTTTATGGCTGTTGCCCATTTCATGATGGTTAAATACGGTTCAATAAAAGGACAAAGTCTTTACTTGTTCAACGTCTTTATCCCACAGTACTGCTACTCGCCGCAATGCATTACAAAAATTCAAGTTTTTTGTGTCACCCTGTATTATCATATACGTTTCTAATAGAAATAAACAGTAAAATATAGCGTTAGTGTTTAGAAAGAGGAAATAGAATGTAAACGAATATAAAATTGTAAGAATGTAAAGAATATAAAGAATGTAAAAAAATATTAAAGAATGAAAAAACAATGTGTGTATATATGAAATAGTGGAATAAAAATATGGGAATAAATGAATATAAAAGTAGTAATTCTTATTTATTAATACAACAACACTTGGGTACAAAGTGGCTTTTTCCCTATCGAAGCTCTATCCTCCGATGATAAGAACACTTAGTAGACAGAGATATTGTTTGTAGAAAATAGATGAAATACAAGACAAAAATATATTTCTACTATCAGCGTTAGTGTATGTTGCCAAATATTTATAAATAGTAGCAATGTTAAAACTGTGTTTTACGAATCCCTGGTAAAGCACAATAGAAAACTATTTCCCATTTCTGAATAAATTTTTCAATTTTTGATTATTATCATGTATTATACTTGTATTTAAAGCATTGCATTTGATTTTAAAATTCATGTTGAAATTCATTGAAAATTTTGAAAAATATTTAAATTAGAAATTGATATTTATATTGTATTAGTGATTTACGATGTTCGGTGGTTTCATTTAAAAATTTTGTTTACATAAAGTATTCTAAAATATAATAACATTTTTATTTTTAAATGTGGTTTGAAAATTTTGTGTGTTAACTCCCAGGTTAATTTAATAATTTGGTTAGGAATTTAAAATTTTGATTTTAGGTGAATTTAAATAGTATTTTGTGATATGCGATTTTTTTAAGAACGAAGTAAATAAAGTTATTAAAATTCGATAGCACGAGAGAATGAAAAACTTTCAGTCCATCGAATGGAGTGTCTGTGACCTTGATCAATAGAGAAATTGGAAAGCGAAAAAGCACTTGCACATTGAAAATTTTGATTGTGACCTCTAAATTATCATGACGTGACAGTTTCGATTCGACCTGAATTACAGGAGTTTTTAAAATGCTTTCATGTGATGTGGGGACGTAAAATATAAGAGTTGTTTTGACTGTACAATTACGAACGGGATTTATACAGTAGTAAACAGATGTGTTGACACTCGTCAGTTGAATTGTTGTTTTGATACTTTTGTTGAGTGTGTTTTGGGATTACGGGTTTGATTTGAAGGACTGCTCTGATGATTACGAACTTGACGATTCTAGATATCTGTGTTTTTTATATTTTATTATAGTATTCACTTTTTATATTTAGCCAATTTGCAATTCATCGTTTTTGAGTTTTGCTTTTTATTAATTGCAGTGAATCTAAAAAATTATTTGATTTAAAGTGTTCAAGTATGTTATATTTTTACATTTTTATATTCGTAGTTTCTCATAATAACTATAAATGTGTTTTTTATTCTTTGAATTCATATTGTGTTATTTCAAAAATAGTAAGTGAATGTTTACAATACAAGGAATATCTAATTTGATTAATTAGGAGAATTTTCATAGAATAGGTAATGTTTTCATTTTAAGTATGAAAATTTGATTGAAATTTAAGAGATAATGCATTTTTACGTCTAAATTCCTAATGTGAATTAAATACAGGATAGTTAAAACTTACAAATAAACAATGTTTCGAAGAGAAGTTCAGTTTGATTTTCAGTGTGGAATTAAAATTTTTTCTAATATTTAACTCCGGAGAGAACCTCTGCAAAGTCAAGGGATAGCTTAGGCGAGTCCTTTGTCGTTTTTGCTCTTCAGCTTTCTCTAGGTCATGAACGGTCATTCCGTCATCGCCTTCGAGGCAAGCCCCTTCCACTCTCCGAGATATTTTGAAGTTCAATCTGATTATTGTGTTTCTGTTTTTCCACACTGAAGATGAGTAAAGTTTGTAGCTGATCCTGATGTGGGAAACTGTTACCCGCATACCTCTGATCTTTGGTAGAGAAAAAAAAAGGTTTCAAAATGTTGTTCACAAATATAATGTCGGAGAGCCCTGTCACAAAAACAATAGTTAGTCGCCTCTCATAGAGGGATGAACCTTTTGTCGTTTTGTGTGAGCACCCTCGGGGTCACTAACAATTTTCACGTTGATCACCACAGAGGACAGCCATTTTCCTTCTCCAAACTTTATTTCAGTGACATTTTAATAAAACATAATTTGAACATTTTGAGTTAAGTTTTGCTTAGGAAAAATATTGAATTTCATAATGATAAACTTTCTTAAATACTTGTTTATTGTAAACCTTCATTTGCGTGTATTATTATGTTTCTGTTTATATTCATTGTATATTATCTTTTCATTATTTAGTTGTTTAAATATTGATTCTGTATAGAGATTTTGTGATGGTGCAGGAGAGTCAGAGGAACGGTATAATTTGATAGATTTAAATTTTGATGTGATGGTGTGGAATTACTTATGATGAGTTACAGACCAAGCTTCTGACTCTGTAACCCTGATGTCTCCAATTCTGACACACTAGAAAAACAGTTCTGACTCTTCTACACTAAATTTGTTCGTTTAATGTTACAATATCTTGTAAAAAATTTTGATAATCATATATTTGTACTATTATAAGTTGTAAAAATGTCACCCATCAGCGAGACGATTTTCTCTTTTTTCGGGGGGGGGGGGTCTGTAATATATCAAAATTATTTAACTTTAATATTTCTTCAAAAAACTCCTCTCTTCCATTTTAATTCATCTAAATATCTTTACCAGTCTCAACATGGTGTGTTCAACGGAGTATTTTCCACTTAACATTCCTTTCTGTCATAAAACTGTAAACTTTCTGTCTATACAGCAGTTTCCCAGGTGTTGGCGGAACATGTTTTCGCGTTTTGCTGATATTGCAGTCAATTCGCTTATTAAGTTGTTTTTGTTGTGGGAAAATTCTTGTTGTCAGCGCTCTTGGGTGTACTTGTGTGAGAGCAGAGTGAACTCTGTGGCTTTTGATTGTAATTTGTCCAGAAGGACAGATGTGCCTTGTTGCCGCTCTGAAATAAAGTTTTAAATTCGACTTCTGAGTTCTCTTGAATATGAGACCCGACTGCATCTTTGTACTTTATGAATGCTAGCTGTTGAACTTTCTCCTTGTGAAGGAGTTTTATAAAAAATGAATTACATATATATATGCCTGTGTGTGTATTATATATATATATATATATATATATATATATATATATATATATATATATATATATATATATATATATATATATATATATATATATATATATATATATATATATATATATATATATATATATATATATATATATATATATATATATATATATATATATATATATATATATATATATATATATATATATATATATATATATATATATATATATATATATATATATATATATATATATATATATATATATATATATATATATATATATATATATATATATATATATATATATATATATATATATATATATATATATATATATATATATATATATATGTATGTATATAATAATAGTTTTGGTATTTTTCCTTTTGTTATCAATTTTGAATTTCAGTAATTGTTAAAACTTCAGAGTTATTGAGAATAATTAGAAATTTTCTTTATTAAAATTAAATTTCAAAAACTGAAATTTCAATCTAGGCTTAAAATTTTATTATATATGTATTAGAATAAATTTGATTATAGGTAACGTTAGCGATAACAATAATTAAAACAATGTTTATTATAAGTAAGTAATTGCTTGCCCTTAAGTAAATATACTTCAATTTCTAACATTTTAGTTATTAGTTTTTAAAATCTAAAATCTAAATGTTAATTATTTTTGGATATATTATAAAATATTCACTAAAAATGTAAATCTTTTTTATAGATATAAGCAAACATAACATTTTTGAAAATGAAGTAAGTTTATAGAATCAAAGCATAAATTGAAAGAAAAAAATAACGCGTAATTAAACACGTTTAAAGATACAAACTATTTTATATTCATTTATTTATTGAAACGCAAATACATAATACATTATGTTTTGTACAAACAAGCGTATTATTTTCAATAAAAAATACAGCCAGAGATACATTAAGTATATTTTAGGATAAAAAGTTTGCTAACTTGGAATATAATCATTCGAAAATTTTTATTATTATTTACGTAAAAACGACAAATATTTAGTATTAAAGATTGCTTTGACAGAAAAATTCAATGTATTAGTTTAGATTTTTTGAAGATTTTAATTATGCTTCTGACACGTACAAAACCGTTTGGAATAGGTTATAAGTATAATGTCTGGGACTAATAAATCCTTGTTTAGCAACGAATAATTTTGAGAGTTCCAATCGAGTGATCAGTATAATTAAAACATGCTGCTGGTTGTACTAATTATTATCATTCAATGTCCCTTCTTTATAAATGGAATAGAAATAAAAAGTTGGTTTAAAACGTACAATCAATCTTAAAAATTAAAGCACATGAAAAAGAACATGATAAATGTGGTAAAATTAATTAATTTTTATATATTAAAAACATTTGTAAAATAATAAAATCTTTAGAAATTGCAAAATTTTTAACACATTTTTTGCAATAAATGGATTGTTCTAAAAATTGGTGTATGCAAGGAGTGCCATTAGCTATAATAACATTACTTATCATTATCCATTAGTAAAATGAGAAAAAACTCAACACACACACACACACACACACACACACACACACACACACACACACACACACACACACACACATATATATATATATATATATATATATATATATATATATATATATATATATATGTGTGTGTGTGTGTGTGTGTGTGTGTATGTGTGTGTTCATTAAGTATGTATACATATACATATATATATATACATATTTATATATACAAACACACACACACACACACACATATATATATATATATATATATATATATATATATATATATATATATATATATATATATATATAAGCACACATATGTATACATATATATGCATATTATGCGTGCACACATATATGTGTGTGTCACATGATACATAACTTGTTTTTTAAACAATACATAATTTTTTTATAAATTCATATCTTTTTTCAAATTACATTTACAAAGAAACAAAATTATATCAACCATCGTATTAAAACTACTCTGGACAGGAATTATTTGTAGATTAATTATTTGCAGAATCATTAGTAAGGGTTACTTCGTCAAAATACTCCCACAGCTTGACAACTGACACAAATCCCCTGCTGGGGGAAAAATATATTATTTTCTATCATGCCATGGACTTCCCGAAAATGCTTAATCTCATGGGAGCAAGAAACAATATATAAAAGGTGGCAATCCCTTTCATTGTTTGTGTGAGAGTTGATTGATAGTGAATTCATCAATAAGGTTGAGTCCCCTCAGAGGTTTCCCTTGTGGGTATTTATTGCGACCTGTATTAAACTTTTATCATAACCATAACCTTTTGTTCCGTAAGATAAAAATTATGCGTGAAGCATTAAAGGAATTAAAAAAACATACATATCACCATGGTTAGAAAGACAAAAATAGTAAAAATTAAATTGCTTAGCATGTACATTATTATCTAACAAAAGATTGCAGTTTTCTAGTTTTTTCCTCATAATGGAGAAAAGTAAAAGAGTAACAGTGTATATATACTGAAGAGGCCTTACATTATTTCTAACATATGAATAACATTAAAACTACCTTTCACCCTCAAAACCTCCGCACCCGTCGTGGCATTAACTGCACAAGGGGCTGTTAGGTAGTTTGAGGTAACTGGTACCAAGTGATTACAACTGATTCTGCAAATCCTAATTACGAGGGGTAGCTTGGAGGTACAAGTGCAATTTCCCATAAAAGGTGTCTTATTGCATATGTTTGCTGAAATAGTTATCCCTTTCCTTTGACATAGATTTTTTTTATTAGTACTGCTACATGACAGTAAAAAAGGTGCATATACGCTTAATACGTGTTTTATTTATAAAGTTTTCAGAAATGTGATACCTGGTTTGAAAAATGCCTTGCAATAAAAGATGCTTTGGACCTTCTAGAAATTCTTTCGGATTCTGGTTTGGAAGATGTAGATATTTGCATAGTTAGAGCCCGGTGAACCTAGTGATATAACCGATGAAGAAGATAGTGATGAAAATAATTTAAATGCTGTTACGCCATTCGATGTGAGTGGAATGGTGGACATCATTAAGAAAAAAAGAAAAAAAAAGATGTAAGTACTCCAAATAAAGACAAATTCAGAAACCGGGTCCAAGGGCCAAGAAGAAACTAAAAACTGAAAACCCAGTAAAAAAATGGAAAAAAAAGTGAAATTCAATAATCGAATAGAATTGAAAAACCGGTACCAATATTGCATAAATTCTATAATGTCATATTATTTATCAATTGTACATTATTTAAAGATAAATAAAGAAAACAGTTAATATTAAGAAAATGTTACAATAATTAGATTCTAAATTAATTATTTTCATGAGCTTTTAAAAATATGCAAAAAAAAAACCTGTAACACGCCAATATTCCAATAAAGGAACATGGCTAAAAACACTCTCAAAAATTTTTTTCACCTAATTATAAAATTTTATTGTATTTATATACTCTTAATTAATATAAAAACCAATTTTCAAGTCATTGAGACTTTTCTTTCCTAATTTGGCATTTAAATGGTTAAAACTTTCTGATGTAGAGTGAATTACTCAAGATAATTAAGCAAAATGATATTTCAACAGATTTCTATTCTTATAAAATCCAATATGTTAATCTTGCTAATATAAATCATCCGAAAGGAATTTTTTTTATCTCTACCTTTAGTTGACAAAATTAAGAAAAGAATCATTGGAATTGAAAACGTTGTGGTTTGGAGATGTAATGAGGCGATTTAGATCTGATTTAATTGTTTCATTCATTCAAGAAGTAAAATGTTCGGGATCTAAATCTGACCTCATCACATCGTTGTAGATAGAGGACCAAGGACCATAAATTTCGATTTAACGGATATTGTAGTCTTGTACGTTTGTCTCGGGCGGGGTTCTAATTCCATTCTCAGATAAGAATCCCGTCTCCGTACTTGACATTAAATAAGAATATACCTTTGTAGAGTATTTATGAGTCCCTAAGGGACAGGGCCCAATTAGAAGGGATAACGTTGATCACGTTGGTGGTCTCAGAGCGGGGTTTGGTCAGACCAATGAAATTCTGGTAACTATCCCGATTGGAAGACAAGAAGTAGGAGGGGACAAGTTTGAGATAATAAAATATGAAAAATCTAAAAAGTGACAGATGGATTAGAAGGTCCCAAGGAGTTTGGTTTGAAGATCCCAGAAGAGAAGTTCGGTTCGGAGGTCCCAGAAGAGAAGTTTGGTTCGGAGGTCCCAGAAGAGATTGGTTCGGAGGTCCCAAAAAGAAGGTGCCCGATAGTCCAGCCAAGTTCGCCAGAAAGTTTCCTGCACAAAGTAGTACGGCCGCACCCCAAAGACTCAGGAGAAAGCCCCTGACGATGTCTGTAACAGATCAACAGATGATGCAAAGATTCCCTCTCCTGATCAGCTATTGATACCCTTCAACCAGAAGTGTTCCGGGCCCAACATTTTAGACCCACAAAGGTACCCATTTTGCATTACATTTTGAAATCGAGATTAGGTCCTCTCTCTGCTTACAATATTTTTTAAGTGTATAAAAAATTGTCAGAAGTAATTATGAATAGATTGACTAAGATTACTTATTTACTTATTACTTATTACTTATTACTGGTTTTGTAAATAGATGTATAAATATTTTATAATAAATTTACTTTTTTTATATTAAGCTAGTCTCAGTTGCTATCATTTTAACGGTTAGTTTATCCTTCATATTTATGTCTGTAGTTTCTCAGAACCTGTGGTTAAATTGTAGTAAAAAAATATTTAACACAACGCAATTTAAAATAAATCCCACTATACATTTGATCACAGGCTGATACTTAAATATATAACGAGGACTACACGACAAGAGATATTTTGTTAAGCACTTTACTTAATAATAGCTCATTAAATAATCTGTAAAATTAAACAACAATAAAACAGTAATTAAAAATAAGAAAAATAATAGTAAAATAACAGCTATATTGCATTATTAAGGGAAATAAAAGTTTCACAAAATGTTTTATTTCATGGTTTTTAATAACTCAGTATAAGTTGTTTGGATATTAGAATATAAAACAAATATATTAAAATGTTTATTTACTCTTTTATTGGTGTTTGTTACTCTACTTATGTCGTTGACACTTTTCTCTTCTGGATCCAAAATAAACATCGGCGAGGAAACTGATATAAGGAAGAGAATTCAATGATTTATTTATAGGAAACATCTATTGAAATACTAAAAAAAGTACTGATCATTCATTTGCGATACGGTTTCTGTGATAACCTTTTAGTTCGGTCTTTTTAAGAGACATAAAGTTTCGAAGAAAAGTTTCTCATGAATAGAGATTGAATGAATGAAAAAGATTTTATAAAATGAGCCACTAAGTAAATAGTACATCCTTTTTACTGATTCTACTTTTTGGATTAAATAAATAATTCAATTTTCTTACCCATTTTACTTGCTGGATGTAATATATAGACTTTTCCAAATAAAACTCAATAGTGTATTTTAAAGTGTTAGTACGAAATTTTCACACAAAAACCATCAGCAAAATACAGAATTTCATTACTATTGAAATCCAATATATTAAATATGCTTACGTATAACATAAGACATGTTTTTTTTTCTTCTCTTAGATGATACTAGAGTAATTACGAAACATTGCAATTCAAAATGGTGTGATTTGGAGAGATTTAGTTTAGATTAATAAGCAATTTATGAAAGAAAAAGATTTTATAAAATGAATCACTACATAAACAATTTAACATTCTTACTCATTAATTTTTTGGATACAATAAACAGAAGTTTTCAGAGAAAATCCATTAGTAAATGAGAGTGTTTCATTAGTATGGAAATGCAATATTTTAAACTTGCTACATTAGACATTACATTAGACGTACAACATTAGACAAGTTTTTTTTCTTCTCTCATAGATGACACTAGAGAAATTACGAAAAGAAATATTGAAATTTAAAACAGTGTGACAAAACAGTTATAAAATATTTAGAACTTGCTGTAACTTACGAAAGGAATTTTCTTTTTCTTAGATGGTACTGGAGGATGTTACTGTAAAAGAATCATTACATTTGAAAACGATGTGATTTAGAAGGATTTAGTTAAGATAATTAAGGAATAGAATGAAAGAAAATATTTTTATAATAAAATGAATCTCTGAATAGTACAACCTTTTTTACTCTTTGTATCTAATAAATAAAAGTTGCCAATCAAAATGTAGCTTTATAATGTCCTATTCCTATAGAAATCCAATTTTATTAAACTTGTTAGCGTATAACATATAGAAATTGTTTTTTTTTCTTACTTTTCTCTTAGATATTATAGAAATTAAGAAAAGAACTATTGATATTGAAAACGGATGAGTTAAAGAGATTTAATTGAGATAATTAAGGAATTGAATGATAGAAAAATATTTTATAAAATGAGTTCAGCTACCGGTTTTCGAACATGCTTTGGAAATTTTAATGAGTATGATTGCAACTTTTTAATATACTTTTTTTTTAAATTTTATTGAACCAGCTTTAAAGTTTCTACTTATATGTACAACCCTTTTTTTTCTTAATTACTGTTTCAGTAATTTAGAGCAAAAAAGGGCTTTGTTATTGTGTTATTGTGGATCTGTTGTCTCGTTGTTATTGTGGCTCTCTTAGCTTTTAACCCTAAAGTACTCGCGTCGATTTTCAAAACTTTATTAGTCACTCGTCAATAATTTATTTCAAAACTGGTAGATTAACTTCCACTTGTTATCTGATATGTAGATAGAAATAATACAGACGGAGAGTTAGCAGGAATTTTATCAATACAAGTTTAAGGAAGGGAGATCTGTGAACAGGCGAGTAATCATAATCGGCGAGAGAGCGCCATGTATAAAGAAGGTAAGTGGTGCTAGTACGACGGAGGTAATAGTGGACCCGGATGTTGAAGTTAGGTTCTTCGAAATTTAGATAGGTAATTGAATTGACAGAATTGTTTAGCGTAAAAAAGGGCTCTGTTATTGTGCTATTGTGGATTTTTTAGCTCTGTTGTCTACCTGTTACTGTGGCTCCGTTAGCTTTTAACCCTAATGTAGTCGAGTCATTTTCAAAACGTTAATGGTCGCGCGTCAATCATTTTTCCACCGTGAAACTAGTGTAATGATACAGCCACTTTTTATCTGATACGTAGGTAGGAATAATATAGAAGGAGAGTTAGTAGGAATATTATTAATACAAGTCTAAGGGGAGGGAGGTGTAGGAACAGGAGAATAATTTGAATCGGTGAGAGAGTGCCACGTATAAAAAAAAAAGGTAAGTGGTATTAGAGAGAACGTCGTAGGTAATAGTGGACCGGGTATTTAATATAGGTTCTTCGGAATTTAGATAGGTAATTGAATTGATAAAAATTGCTTAGTGCAAGTATTGTTTCACTTGTATATTTACTTGTCAAGTAGCGGCTTGTACTCTGTTCTGGAATAAAATCTAGAAATTGAAAAGTAAATCGACAGTCTGGTCTCGCGAAAGTCGTTTAACGGCTAACCGTGATTAATCTCAGTTTAAAAGAGGAATTCTGAACCACCATTGGTTGGTCTCCTTTGTTAATCGCGATTAGCCTTTAAACGACTTTAATGAGACCGACCCTTAAACCAACTTTGAAATCTTCACTTGAGATTGCAAGGGAATAATTGCAAAGTGGTAGGGAAAGACCAAAGAAAACTACTTACGGGATAATCTTAAAATTGATTTCAGCTAAAACTTTTCGTCCGTGTTAACTTCAATAATTGCCTACATTTAAAGTTTCTATCTCAAATATTTCAATGATATTTTTTCCAAATGTTTCAGAAATGTTCATACATTTTTAAAATTAGATACATAAAAAATTGAATTTTTTAACAATTAAAGGTTTTATGTCCCTTAAAATTTATCATGAAATTTATCATGATGGGTTTCTTATTACCAAGTATCGGATGTCTATTCTACTTCACGAAAACTAACATTTCAACATAACATATAAAAAGGTGAACAACCTGTAAATCTCAGCATGTCACGTCACATTTTGTTACGAAACCTATGAAGATAATAATTGTGTACAATATAATTAATACTGGACGTACTGACAGACGTTGTCCTGTTTTAAAGCTGTAAATCCAAAAAATGTAAACTCTATTAAATAAAGTATAAATTGTACAGTTTTGATTAAAACATTTATTTAAAAAATACTTGACACCACCACGCGTACAGTCGTCACAAACGTAATTAGATTAATTAAAATTCTCACACCGCTTGGATGGGGATTCGATCCTGGGATTACTCATACTGAAGCCAATTGCGCTGGCCACTGCGCCACAGCTGCGTCGACAAAGAAGAGTTTCAAACGGCCTTATAATAATCTATATAAACGTGAAATTCTGGATTTGTAATAAAAAAAAACATTTTCTATCTGGATCAAATTGTAAATCTAAAACGATTCTATAATCAATTTAATTACAGACACAAAATTTCATCAAAATCACTCCAGCCATTTAGGAGGAATTCTATTACAAACACACGAACAGGAGAATTTCATATATAAAGTTATAGTGATTCAGTGAAATTCTGGTAAATGTAATAAGGAAACAAATGCACCCTCTTAGACTGCAGTCTCAGTAAACTTAATAAAACTGCCTCAAAAGCCTTAAAATATTAACTAGCCTGAACTTACAAAGGAACAAGTTCTTATTATTAATATAAAATAAAATTGTTATTCTTATTATTTAAATGAATAAAATGTTATCGATATAAATGTTTAGTCCATAAACTAAGTTTAAAACTTAACACAACAAAGTTTAGATTAACAATTAAATAGTATTATAAAAGGACTATGTCTAAAATAATGACAACGTTATTAAACGAT
Source organism: Pardosa pseudoannulata (assembly GCA_032207245.1). Lineage (NCBI taxonomy): Eukaryota > Metazoa > Arthropoda > Arachnida > Araneae > Lycosidae > Pardosa > Pardosa pseudoannulata. The sequence goes on along the minus strand of CM063500.1, from coordinate 4,921,256 downwards.
CAATGCGTAAAATTGACAATACTTAAACACACTATTAATTTTAACAACATGTTTCGCTCAGCCAACCTTGAATCTGTTTAAAAACCAACAGTTATTCATTATGTAATTTCTATTTATAAATTCAGTTTAACGATGTATGAGATTTTGAGACTTGACATATAATTTTAAACACTTAGCTTCACTTTTAACTGCCAAAATAGCCAATATTGATTAGCCTGCCACTGTGACAAATGATCTCAAAATATTTCACCTCAGGAATTTATTAGAAGGCTCGAAAATTGTCTGCTTATATGAAGTTCAAGAATGTTGACAAAGTATGTTCTTAAAGTTATAATTTCAGCAAAAATGAGAACAGAAAATGTTTTTTTTTTTACGACAAAATACTTTTATTTTATAGATAATATAATTTCATTACCTTCTTAAAAATATATTGCTACATAAAACTACTGTAATAAATGTTCATTTTTATTGTACATGACAAATTCCACTATATGTCAAGAATTATTGTTTATGTTAATATGTTTGGTTTGGAGTGCTACGGTCTACTTTTTAATACGAGGGCTAATGAGACCGGAACCTACTGCTTAAAGGCGATTCCGAAAGTCTACGAACATCCATGCCACTGTGGGTTTCGAACCCATGAACACCGGTTCCGAAAGTCAGCACCCTAACCATTCGGCCAGCGCTCGTCTTGTTAATATGTATATTACTGTCTATATTATATATATATATATATATATATATATATATATATATATATATATATATATATATATATATATATATATATGTGTGTGTGTGTAATATATAAGTATTCCGTAATATTCGGAACTTGAAAAAAACCATATGTATTTCTCTACACCACAGAATATCTCAATTAAAACTATCCATACACACACACACACACACACACACACACACACACACACACACACACACACATATATATATATATATATATATATATATATATATATATATATATATATATATATATATATATATATATATATATATATATATATATATATATATACATTTGGGAGATATACATATAAGGCTCAATATATATGTATACTTATGAAATGTCAATGATTATTCAACAATATTATGTAATTGAGATAACAATAATTTGTAACATAAAATCAAATTCTAAAAAGTAGATATTTTAAAAACCTTCAAGTAATTCATATGATTATTACTATCGTAATAATATCATTTATAATTATAAGCTAATTTAAACATTTTTAAAACAGGAATTAAGGAGCAAAATTATATATTTTTTTATAAAAGGATAGTTATAATTCAACATGAGAGAAATGACTATTGTAAATATTATTCTAAGGCCGGAGATAATACAGTATGGATAAAATATATCCTTTTATAAGCAAAAGTAAAAGAATTAATAACTATTAACATTATATATATATATATATATATATATATATATATATATATATATATATATATTTATGAAGATTTATTATAATAATCAATAAAAGAAATAACAACCGTTCGGAAGTTAATAATTACATGTTTAACACTTCAAGAACGTAGAAAATGTACAAAGAGAAAGTATGTGTTTAATTGTTCTACCGATATATTTTCCCACAAAGGTCAGCACGTATATACCCAGCTATGGACTAAATTTCTTAGAATTTAGACGCAGCTGTAGGCTTGGCGTTTTAATGGGGACCCTTCTGCGGATTTATAGTTGATGGAATGGTACAAGTGTAACGGTTAAACCCAGGTATTGGTGCAGCCCTGAGATTTGGTTTCAAGGGCTAGGTAATAGTGTCAATTTTCCCAAAAGTGGCCATTTTAATGAGCCCACCTGCACTTTCGAAGGGGATCCAGATTGGGAAAATTTCACCAATGTATAATTGGGAAAGAGAAAAAAAGAGGCGTTGAACCGAGGTGTAAAGTTGTGGAAGAAATGTGGGAAAAGGAGTCGAGGTCGGACGTGCAGAGTGAACGGGTGCATCCAGATTCCCTGAGCAGCCCGGGCCAGCAATATATTCCCGATAATACAGCCATACGACCGTCACGCAAGCACCGACGTCCAGACAGACCTATACTCCCGTACTCCCGCACTGACGTTTAACCTGCGTACAGCCCCGGAATGCTTCCCTGTGATTGCTGTAGGTAAACCAACATAATATTCATGATTATTACCCGGGTCTCATAATCTTTTGATAAGGAATACTATTTTAAGTGTATTGATGAATAGCAAAACTAATAAATTGCAGCTCAAGTGATATATTAATCAATTCATGTGTTAATTTGTAACTATTGTACATAATAAATATTTAAGTTTAAATACAAGGTATTTACCTTTAATTTCATAGCTTATATTTTACCGTGTTTCCCTTTTGAGAACGAACACTGGTGTTTGGGTTGTAAGTACATTGCAACACTTGTAATATTAAGGTTCTCCATAAATTCATTGAAATTTACATAAATTTAGCACATTACTTAAAAGAAGTTTGCCTATTAAATCTATCTCTTCATTTGGCATTGAAATACAAAAAACATTCATGCATTGTTATTTTTAAAAACATTTAATAATTAGTTTTGAATGCATCATTTTAAGACCCAAGATATTACTCTGATGGAATCACAATTTTTATATTCCTTTAATGGATGATGCAGTTTGAATTGGGCCATATAATTTTAAACACGTTACTAGACGTATAAGTGCCAAGGATTTCGCTATTGATTATCTTGTCACTTTGATAGATGATCTGAAAAACTTTCTTCACAAGAATATATTTGAAGACATGTAAAATGTTTGTAGATGTAGAGTCTGAGAACGTTGATAAAATATTTTCTAGAGTTATATAAATTCAAGATGAAAAACAATTTATGAGATGTTTTTAAGTTTACGATTTTTGCTGTTATGTTTATGTCGTTACTTAAAATATCCTAAATATCCTTATAGAGGAATTTCTTTGCATTATATAAGGAGTTTGACAATATTTCATGAAATATTAGTTTTTAGTATATTACTTTTTGTCAGTTATCTGCTTTTTTTTAATTACTTAACTGTAATACGCCAGTCTTGTAGAGGTCATTTAATCTCATACGTTGTCTTATGTTATCTTTTTAGCCCTGTGTTAGATAATCAGACTAAATTATCCCAGTTTGCATGAATGTCATTTCTTGTGAAAGACAAAATTGATTGTCTCTGCAGTGGATCAGTTAATGAAATAGTTTGTTTCTGTATCCGTTGGCTAATTTCATGTATTCTTTTGGTAGCTGAGTCGGTAAAGGACAAGATCTCTTAACTGAGAGTTTGCGGATTCGGAACCCAAACCTTCCTAAGTTCCGCAGTGTTTGTTATAGGTGACTGATGCACGTAAAATAGGTCCGTGGTCTCAATGTCCTCCAAATTCTCAATCAATAACTCTGCGGGTGGCAGGCCAAGTTGTTGCGTCTTCTGCTTAGTCCCTGCTTCAAAATTATGATAACCCTCTTGAGCATAAGTCGTACTTTCGCCCTTGTTGTGCTCGTTATAAACAAAAGGTGCATCCCTTTGCCTTAAAACTAGTAGCCACCGGCTCAATCGTTCTTGGTTTCACCAAGCGGTATAAGTCAACAACATTGTATTCTTTTTGGTATGATAGTCTGACTTATAATTTCCAATGAAACCTATTTTTTTTTCAATTATCTACTTTTATATTATTCGTATGAAAACTGTTTTTGTATTTATATTTTCCTCTAAATTACTAATGGCTGCTAACTGGTAACATTAGTTTTTATTTTTTGTATGAAATATAAAAATATTGTCTAGTAATTATATATTCTGCTGTTAAAATTACGAATATGTACCACGTGTTTATGAATGTCAAATGAATTCACATTCTCTGAAAATAAAGTATCAATCAGCTGCTACTGAGATTTCATAATAGAATTTCAAGGTTATTCGGAATTTCAAAGCTAAATTTGAGTTTGCATAGTTGAGAATTTTACCAACAGAAAACACTGGAGTTATTTCGAAATAGTTTTTTACGTTTCAATTCGAGAGTTTAGTGGGTCAAAGTAGAGTGATAAATTCATTACCATGTCCTGTGTACCGTGCAGATACATTTCAAGATGTAGGATAGCACGTTCTGTTTGTTTTCTGAATTTTGTGAATATTTTTAGATGGAACACCAAACACAATTAATTGAAATCTATTTGTCATTTACTCAGAAAAATTACACTTCCTTTGTAAAATTAATTTCCAACAGATGATTAGACGTACTCATAAGTGTCTAAAATTCAAGCACATTTAGTAAAATC
>CM063500.1:4901972-4909472 GCA_032207245.1 Pardosa pseudoannulata | reverse complement strand
TATGAAATTCAAGTGTAACTTCCTTACGTAATGTTTATTCTTTGATTAACTTTGCACCCAAATCAATCTTTTCATTTCTTTGTTAAAATTAGGCTTTCTTTCAAAATAAATCTTATTAGCTTGATACACTTTCTGTATGATTACTATTTTTTAAAGCATATAGAACAAAGAAAAAGTTTTGCTTTGAAATAATTCTAAATTGAAGTTAAACCTGTTGATTTTCAAGAATGTTCCATAAGCCCTTTTAATATAATAATACTATTTCTTTTTCGTGTGTATTATTGATCGGGTTTTAAAATAAGCAGACGTTTTCAGTAATTATTCGTAAAGTCTATTTCTTATTCATTAAATTTAGTTTGTTACAAATATTTAATAAGCTTTAGATGAAATTTCCTAACTGAATTTAGACATTCACAGAGTTAAATTTCAGGAATTAACTCTTCGGTATTAAATTTTATATTGAAATAGAAACTAATTTGAACTGTACAGTAGTGGCAAAGTGAAGCTTAAAGTACCTTTGAATATAGAATTTATAATCAAACAATATAATTCACTACATATAATTCATGCAAATTTCATTTTGCGTATATACTTTTATATTTTATTTCAATATAATCTTATTTAGAGAAATTTTAAATTAGACCATCAACGTAATTGAAAAATTGGATTTTTTTAGAACAATATTATTCTTTAGTAATTGCTATAACAACCTGTGAACGGGTAATAGCATTTAAGTAATTTTAAAACTAGAATTTGTATTTAGAAATATTATAGAACCTCTAAAAATAATTTGTAGTATGTATTATACATCAAAAATTGACGTATACAGCTATAATTTTCGATTTGTTTATAAAACTAAATACATTTATCATCTGATTACTATTTTAACGTTTTTATGTCATTAAAATTTAACACATAAAAAAATAAATAGATAAAAAATTCCCCATGGTGTTGTTTTAAATTTATTGAAATTTACCTTGCTCTGCGAACATTAGAAATTAGTTAATTTTTAGATCTGTATCTTTATGCATTTTTCTGTGATAGCAACTATTTTAACATTGTCTTACTTCCAAGTTTTTACTAGATAGAATTGGGAGTTTTGTTCGTTAAGAAGTCTCCTCTCTCCCAGATAATATTTTAGGCTTAATTTCTTAATAAACCATTCCTCCATTCTGCTTTTGATTGGCATAAAATCTTGATCAATTGACATTTTTTTTATTTTAAAAAGGCTTTCAGATACTCGCTAGCTTTGTAATCGTTTAAAATTCTTAAAAGTTATGGGTTTAGTTTAGTAAGAGATTGATTTTTCTTTAGCCCTATAACCGAGGAATGGGTCATTCGTGTCCAAATTTCTGAAAAAATTACTATCGAAATTGGAATATATTTCTTTACTTTTGTTAATTTTATACCCATAAAAAACTATAAAAATACAATATTGAAGAATATATTCCTATGCGAAAAATGCTTCATTACTAAACTTTCAACTGTTGAAACAAAACTGTAGATATTTGTCCTAACTATAAAATACCAATATATATAAAATGTATAATATACGAGGGTTTGAACTTTAATAGTGGTAACACTGCTTTAAAAACGTTACGCAAGAAAACCAAAGAATGTTGCATATACACCACATGTAGGATACATACCTACCTTATCTCTAAGCAAAAAGACTCTTCCTTCCTACGTCATACAAATGCTGTGTGATGTGAAGAACCGGTCTTTGTATTAGGTTGTGGTCTAAAGTAAGTGTTGTCAGGACGTTTTCAAAATTAGAACAACGAAAATGGATAAAAATCCAATGTGCCAGAGGTCGTACAGGACGACAATGTTTCCTAGGGCTTCAAGAGGTTTGTGGGGAATCGCATTGCGTACAGAACTGTAGCAAGATGGGTAAAAGCCTTCAATGAAGGACACCAAAATGTTGAAGACATTTATCCGCCAGGTCGTCCTAGTGTCACCGATGTAGAAGTGCATGGTGTTGCCACACTAATGGACAATGATCGATGAAAAACGATTCGTGATCTAGTTCGAAAGACAGGATTTGGGTATACTACTGTGATGCACATTGTGAAGAAACGCCTGAGCATGAGAAAAATTCTGCACTTTCTGCAGAACGCCCCTATCATTCTGCACGAGAATGCTCGGCCATATACAGCGCAAGCTGTGACTGATTTGTTCGATCGATGGAGCTGAGAAGTGCTTTACCATCCAACATACTCCCCAGATCTAAGCCCTTCTGACTTAATTACTGTGATGAAGAAACCACTACGTGGCATTCAATTCAGAATTGTTCCAGAGATTCTTGTGGCAGTTGACCGGTCCATTCGAACTATAAATAGAAAGGCGCTGCTACAGGTGTTCTGCGATTTCCAAATCGTTAGAAAGAGATTATACACAATACTGACGACTGTATAAAAGGACTGTAAAACATGGGGACATGAACCACTTTTGTGTTCCATCTAAATAAATAGTTGCGACATTTAAAGTTCCAAAATTGGTATACCAGGTATATATGTGCACAATTTGTGTGTGTGTGTGTATGTTACCCATCTGTATGCTGTAATTTATTATAGAATATATAGATACATAGAATACTACATATTATGCAACTTTAATGAATATGAAATATTAAAAATTATTACATAAACTATCACCTCCGATTATTTAATGATATCATTATGATCTTACATAATACGATAGAAAAAGAGATATAGTAATTGTCTTTGCATAGAATATTGTTTAAATTATTTCTTCTTATATGCTTAAAAATCATTTATTGTTAAAATGAATCAAATAAATAACGGACTTTGAGGTTGTTTATGGAGCTAAATCGATGAGTTTTGACCTAAAACTTTTCCTTTTGGTTATATTTATGTACGTGACCACGCATTCATGAAATGTAAATTATTTAAAATCCCCTCACATTTCTTGGCTATTTTATTTATAACCAAAGTTGACAGAAAATTCTGAAAGTAGAAATTTTCTTCTAGGCGTAAGTTGGGATTGTTTATCTTTTTCATGTATGTTTGACGCATATATTGTATGATATCTACTTTAGTTTAATAAAATTTCTGTAGTTCTTTTTTTGCTTTGCATAGTTAAAAGAAGAAGAAATAGGTTTGTTATAAATTTTTATTTAATATTACACAAAAATAGGATGTAAAAGGACAAGTGAAATAATAATAAATATTTAATAACTAAAAAATTATTTCGAAGCTTAACAAATTAAATTTTCGTTAAATTTAATAACTTTTATTATGTTGTTCTCAATTAAGTTAAAATGGCATTATATTTTTAGCAAGAATCGGCTTTAAGCAGTAGGTCCCGTTTCTATTAATCCTCTTGTGTAAAACAGTAGACCGTCAAAATATACCATACCACCAAACAACCAATACACAGATCAACGAAACATTGCACATGCATAGAATAACATGCGAAGCACTAAAAATTAAAAAAAAAAGGAAATTTTGAACTTATTTCTAACGAATAACCATTGTTTAAGAAATATGATATATTGAAATGTTTAATTCTATACTACACTTTTTTTAATTGAATATGAAGTATATATTAATTAATGTAATGCTTTAATAATTTTCCCATTTAATTTCTAATTTTTCAAGTAATTAATTTCAATGTAATTATTCTATCATTTTAATAAATATTTAAATTATAAGTCACTCTACTAAATACTAGTCTTTGCCTGAATATTTTGACTGTATAAATACCTTAACAACCTTTATGTTTTAACCTTAATGTTTTGTTATCAGTTTCCTAATCTATACTTACGTCACATTGCTATGCAGTTCATTAAGTTACATAATATGTAATTACTCTTTCATTTTAATAATTATTTATGGTGTAAGTCCCTCTACTAGATACTAGTCTTAACCTGAATCTTTTGACTGTGTAAATACCTTAACAGGTTCCTTTATGTTTCGTTATCAGTTTCCTAATCTATACATACGTTTCATTGCTATACCGTTAATTAAGTTACATAATATGTAATTACTCTATCATTTTAATAAGTATTTAAGATGTAAGTCACTCTACTAAATACTAGTCTTTGCCTGAATCTTTTGAGTGTTAACAGGTACCTTTATGTTTTGTTATCAGTTTTCTAATCTATACTTATGTCCCATTGCTACACCTTTAATTAAGTTATATAATATGTAATTGCTCTATAATTTATTAATTATGTAAAGTGTAAGTCCCTCTACTAAATAATAGTCTATGCCTGAAGCTTTTGACCATGTAAATAACTTTACGCTTACCTTTGTATTTTTATTATCAGTTTCCTAATTTTTACTTACGTCACATCGCTCTACCGTTAATTAAGTTAACTAAAATGATTTATCATACTTAATTGCTAGCATCGTTAGATGTATTTAATCAAAAGGAGTTCACTTAAACTTCTCATTAGAAATTCTTAAAGGTCAAAGAAGACATGCTTTTAACATATATATAATGCAAAATGAGTCTGAGAATGATAAGATACAAGGCAAAAATAGATGCAAAGAATGTTCAATTATTCACTTACATTTAGATGTCATCAATTACTAGAACCTGGGGGTATGTTAAGACTTACTATACAAAAAGAAATAAACAGTAAAATATAGCGTTTGTGTTTCGAAACAGAAGCACACAACGTAAATGTGATATGAAATCATGGAATAAGTACAGAAAATATAAAAACAGATATAGCCTTTATTATTTATTAAAATAACGATTTTCAGGTAAAATGTGGGTTTTAGCTCTTGGAGAATTATTACTCCGAAGAAAATAACGGAACAGAATAGCATGTAGAAGAGATGTTTGTTGAAAACGGATGGAATATGAGACAAATATATTTTTTTATTATCTAGGTTAATGTGTATTCCCACATATTTGGTCAAGAAATAACGTTAAAACTAATTTTATATGTCTCTCTGATAGTACACGATGGAAAATAAATCACCCAAATTAGAATAAATATTTGACTTTTATTTTATTATCATGCTTTATCATTGTTTTTAATATCAGCCGAGAAACGGGATTTTTTTGTATAACGCTTGATAAATTATATTTTCAATTGCAAATCATAGTTTTAATACTTTACTTTTAGCTATCATTTTTTAATGTTCCGAAAGAGAAACAACTTCATAACTATAAATATAAATAAAACATTTTATTTAGTAATATTTTAATAAGTTAAAACTGAAATATGAGAATATTTCCTTAAAATTTTATTAGATAATTGTATAGCACAAATATGATTATAAATTGCAATTATATGATTTTTTCTTATGTTTTAGCTGTTGACACATTGTAGTTTGATTATAAGCCTACATATGATGATTCTCAATGTAATAGAATTAGTAGACCTGGAGCTTTCTAATCTGAATTGGGTTATGAGTAAATTTCATGATAAATGATCATTTTCTTTTCAACTGCAAGTCACAATTTTGACTCTTTACTTTTAGATACCAATTTTTAAAGTTCAGCTAGAGAAAGCACTTCAGAATTATAAATAAAAATTAAAAATGTTATTTACTAATATTTAAATTAATTAAAAATTAAATGCAGGAATATTTACTTGCAATTTTAGATAATTGTATAATTTAAATGTATTTTTAGGTGACGGTTATATGCTTTTTTTTAGACTTTTTTGACGTTGACACATTGTAGATTATAAGATAACATATGATGATTCTCAATGGAATATAATTCTTAACCTTGGAACTTTCTAATCTAAAGTGGGTTATGAGTATAATTTATGATAAATTATCTTTTCAACGAAAAATCATAGTTCTGATACTTTACTTTTCGCTACCAATTTTTAATTTCAGCAAGAGAAAAAACTTCGTTATTATATATAAAAATAAAAAATTGTATTTAGTAATATTTCAATAAGTTAAAACTTAAATGCAGGAATATTTCCTCATAATTTGATTAGATAATTGCATAGTTAAAGTATGATGATAGCTTGCAATTATATGATTTATTTTTACTTTATATAAGTTATATATTGTAGTTCCATTATAAGTCAACATATGATAATTCATAATGCAATATAATTCATAGCCTTGGAGCTTTCTAATGTAAAGTAGGTTAGGAGTATTCATGATAAGTTATCTTTTCAACTGAAAATCATTGTTCTGATGCTTTACTTTTAACTATCAATTTATAAGTTCCGCAAACAGTATTTTAATAAGTTAAAATTTAAATACGGAAATATTTTTTAATAAATTGATTAGATAATTGTATAGTTTAAATATGATTATAAGTTACGATTATATGATTTTTTTATACTGTATAAATGTTGAAATAATTTTTTTATATTTCTTTATATTTTTATAATTTTTTATATTCTCAATAAAATATAATTCGTTGCTTTGGAACTTTCTAATCTAGAGTAGGTCATTAGTATAATATGTGATAAATTATCTTTTCAACTAAAAATCACATTTTGATATTTTAATTATTGTTATGTATATTTAAATACATAAAAAATTTAGCCTTATATAAAAAAATTGGAATTTTTGTTTAGTTAATAGTTTAATAAACTAAGACTTAAATACAGGAATATTTTCTTATAATTTGATTAGATAAGTGTATATTTTAAATATTATTATAGGTAATGATTATTGTTTTAATTTGTTGAAATATTGTAGTTTGTTTATGAGCCAACATATGACGATTCTCAATGGAATATAATTTGTGGCCTTGGAGCTTCTAAATCTCAAGTGGGTTATGAGTATAATTCTTGATAAATTATCTTTTCAACTAAAAATAGTTTTGTTACTTTACTTTTGGCTATCAATTTTTAATTTCCATAAGAGAAAAAAACATTAGAATTATAAATAAAATAAAAACTTTAGCAATATTTTAATAAGTTAAAACTTAAATACAAGACTATTTCCTTATAATTTGATTAGATAATTGTATAGTTTAAATAAGATTATAGGTTACGATTATATGCTTTTTTTTAGAGTTTATAGACGTTGACATATTGTAGTTTAATTATAAGCCAAAACATGGAAAAAATTTCGTAGTCCTGAAGCTTCTGAATCTCAAGTGGGTTATAAGTATAATTCGTGACAAATTATCTTTTCAAGTAAAAATCATAGTTTTCATATTTTATTTTTGGCTATCAATTTTTAAAGAGATTATTGTGACCCCTGCTATGGCTCAACGATGCTAAATTAAGTATCCGTAGGGATCACAACATACATATAACCATGCTCGGAGGGATTCACCCGGTGCAGTTAAAATAACACAACTAATTCTAGACATAGGCATTTATTTAAGATGATATAAACAATAAACAAACATCAGCACACGTGATGCAACCGAGCCTCTGTGCTACTGGCACTCTGACTCTTATATAGTCAGAGTAGAATACAGACATTTTGCATATTTACAAAGATAATGTGCTGCCACAAATAAATCTACAATTATAAAACTTAAAAAAAAATGTGAATAAAGATCAATTAATTCATATTACAACATTTCAAAATA
>CM063500.1:4869472-4896972 GCA_032207245.1 Pardosa pseudoannulata | reverse complement strand
AGTACTTAATTGCTTGCCCTTAAGTACGTATACTTTAATTTATAACATTTTAGTAATTAGTTTTAAAAATATGAAATATAAATATTAATTATTTTTGGATATATTATAGAAATTTTCTTCACTAAAACCGTTAATATTTTTTACTGATATTGGCAAAAATAACATGTTTAGAAAAGAATTAAGATTATAGAATCAAAACACAAAGAAAAAAAATAGTAACACGTAATTTAACAACGTTTAAAGATACAAATTATTTTATTATTCATTAACTTAATGAAACGCAAATACTTAATCAATCATGTTTTGTACAAACAAGCGTAGTATTTTCAAGAAAAAATACAGCCAGAGGTATATTAAATATATTTTACGATAAAAAGTTTGTTTCCTTCGAATGTAATCATTCTAAAATTTTTATTACTGCTTATTTTAAAAACGACAAAATATTTCATCAGCTATTATTAAAGATATAAGAAGACACGCTTTTATCAGATATATAATGCAAAATAAGTCTGGAAAAATTAGGATAGGCTCTAAAAATACCGACAAAGAATGTTTAATTATTCACTTCCTTTTAGGAGGCTGCAATATCAAGAATCTGTGGATATATTACCACTTACTCTGCCAATAGGAACAAAGAGTAAAATTTATCGTTTATGTGTTAGAAAAATAAATGGTTAATGCAAATCGGATGTGAAACATAATAAAAATACTGAAAGAATGAAAATACATATAGCATTTATTATTTATTATATTAACTATTTTAGCGTACTGTGTGATTCTTCCCTCTTGAAACATTATTCCTTGGAGGAAAATAAAGGAATAGTATTACAGGTAGGAGTGTTGTTTGCTGAAAAGGGATGCAATATAAAACAGAAAAAATATATTTTATTACGAAAGTTACTTATGCTTCTGAATAACTGGAAATGAAATAATACTAAAACTAAATTATCAGTATCTCTGTTAGTGTACAATAAAATAGTAAATCCCAATTGAGACTATATGACTTTTATTTTATTATCATGCATTATTCTCTTTTCTATTATGAGTATAAAAATGTGATTTTCTAACCTTTTTGCTTTTGATAAATTATTTTTTCAATCGAAAAACATAGTTTTGGTATTTTTCCTTTTGATTATGAATTTTGAATTTCAGTAATAGTTAAAACTTCAGAGTTATTGACAATAATTGGAAATTTTCTTTATTAAAATTTTATTTAACTAAAACTTCAACCTAAGCATATTGGCTTAAAATATGATTATATATGTATTAGAATACTTTATACCGGTATTCATATAATACTGGTAAATAGTATATGTTTTACCGATACACCGCAAAACCTCAGTTTGGAAATTTAGTTTTTAATTAAAATACAACAGAAGTTAATTTGTAATATATTTCATATTTTCACACTGTAAAAAATGTGTATCAAATATTTTTTCTACAAAAACGTGATTTATTTAAAAATTTGAAAAAAAAATCCAAATTATAAAGTGTTTAAATGTACTCGTAGTTAGTAATACACGTAAATATATATTTCTTAAGTATTTTTTTAGGAACATATCAGCAGATTTTTTAAAAGAGTATAATTTTAATGGATATTTCTAAAACATAAGTTAATTTTTATACTTTTTAAAATAAACACAACACATTTTAGTTATTAGTTTTTAAAATCTTAAATATAAGTGTAAATTATTTTTGTATATATTATAGAAATTTCCTTCACTAAAAACGTAAATTCTTTTTATTAATACAGACAAATATAAAATTTTTGGATAAGAAGTAAGATTATAGAATCAAAGCATAAAAGAAAATTATAACACGTACTTTAACAACATTTAAAGTTACAAATTATTATATTATTCATTAACTTATTGAAAAGCAAATACTTAATACATCATGGTTTGTAGTATTTTCAAGAAAACGTACAGCCAGAGGTACATTAAATATATTTTAGGATAAAAAGTTTGCTCCCTTCGAATGAAATCGTTCAAAAACTTTTACTATTTTTATTTTAAAAATAACAAAATTTTCATATTAAAGTTTGCTTTGATAGGAATATTCAATGTGTTAGTTCGGATTCTGAAGACTTGAATTATACTGCTGACACGTACATAAATGTTTGGAATAAGTTATAAGCAGAATGTCTCGAACTAACAAATGTTTGTTTTTCAACTAATAATTTGTAGTTTATTTACTTAGTGCTCAGAATAATTAAAACTTCCTGATGGTTGTATTAAATGAAAAGGAGTTGTATAAATTGAAAAGGGATGCAATATATGACAAAATATATATATATATATATTACTATCAAGGTTACTTATGCTTCTGACTAACTGGAAAGGAAATAATACTAAAACTAAATTATCAGTATCTCTATTAGTGCACAATAAAATAGTAAATCCCAATTGAGACTATATGACTTTTATTTTATTATCATGCATTATTCTCTTTTCTATTATAAGGATATAATTATGATTTTTTATCCGTTTTGCTTTTGATAGATTATTTTTTTCAATCGAAAAATATAGTTTTGGTATTTTCCCTTTTAATTAATAATTTTGAATTTCAGTAATAGTTAAAACTTCAGATTTATTGAGAGTAACTGGAAATTTTGTTTATTAACCCTCTGGCTGCTCATCCCACTATTTCCACGGGCAACTCAAATGTAGCAAAATTTGCTTATCCAACGATTTTAGCGGGCATTTGCTTTTCTTCCTTTCTTGAGGAGCGCATCAAACTTTTTCACATTTTAAACAGTCATATAAATTATTCAACAAATTATATATAAGGTAAATTCAAGAAATTATGTACAGGATTAATTTAATAAATAGAATTATATGAATAGAACTACAGTTATATTAGATAATATAATAATATCTTATAATTATAATATCATATTTATATAATTAATTATATATTTGTATTATGTATTTAATACATAATATAATTTTAATATATAATTATATATTATAATTACATTATGAAATAAATAGAAAATAACTCTAATCCAACTAAATTTTATTAAAAAAATTTTTTTCTTCTGATAACATCTGAAATTGGTTTTTCGATAAAAATCTATATAAAAAATCATTTCTAGAAAGAAAATGTGCATATTCCAATTCTTCAATACATATAGATTTAAAATGTACAAAAGAAATTTTACAATTTTATAATTTATTTTGGTCTACAAATTGAGCAGTCAGAGGGTTAAAATGTTATTGAACTAAAATATCAATCTAGGTATATTTGTTTAAAATTTCATTGACGTAGCCCGCCATCACCAGAGGTATTAATTGAGATCTTGGAGGACATTCTGACCATGAACCTATTTTATGTGCCCCAGTGAAATTTAACGAACATGATCTTAGGCTGACTCGGGTTCAGAACCCGCAATCATTCAGTTACGTGATCGTTGAATTTGCCGACTGCGCTATTGCGGTTCAGCCTTGTAACAGAGGAATGAATTTTCTTAATGTGTTTTGATATTTTTGTTTAATCCCCTATATAATAATAGCCTAAGTTGTCTGTCCACGAATTTCTGAAGCGGTTGTACCTGGAATGGACACAGACATCCATATTGGATTTTTCATGAGTTAGGGTTAGCAAAATTGAAAGCGAGTTCGAAATCCACCCCATCCCTCCTTTTCGAGGGTTTAATGCTATTATTTCTAGCCTTATCCTTTCTCTTATTCTATATGAAATTCACTCCTGATAGGAGGGCAAAAGCAGAGAGTAATATTTAAATTTCTGGACTGTTTTTACTTGACTACCTGACGTCATATACTCTAATTAGTTCACTCGTAACGTGTAGGCATTGTACATTTGGTAGAATATCCGCCCATTTGATCGTCGTACTTTTCGGGTTGACGGTTCTATCCCCGAAGCAGCCAATTTTTTAAAGTCTAATAAATTTAATATTTTCTGCTTTTCTTTTTAAATTCTTTTTCCGAAAGTTGTTTTATTATTTTTAAAATAAATTATTATTATTTTTCATTTTTTATAATTTTTATTATTTTTATTTTATTAAAATCACGTATTGCTTTACGGATGTCCCTGGCCACATAAACATTACATGTTGTGTATCCTTAAACTTTCTCCTCGTAATGTAATAATAGCCTAAGTTATCTTGCCCGTCTGTCCTCGAAGTTATGAAGCGGTTGGACCTGGAATGGATAGAGTATCCACATTGGATTTTTGACGAGTTAGGGTTTGCAGAATTCAAAGCGAGTAAAGCGTATCTTTTCCTAAACTATAGATCCGATTCTGAAGTAAATTGGTATGAATAAGCTTCGTATCACAGCGAAAAATACTGTCCTCTTTAAAAAGTTCGAAATTCACCTCAACCCCTTTTAGAGCATTTAATGCCATTGTATCAAGTCCCATTTTAAGAGCAAACGATTAAATTTATGAATTTATCACATAATAAATAGATAAAAATAACATTTTTTTTTCTAGCATTATGACTTGATTCCTTTAACCATCTCATTTAATCATTTCTTATTTTAAATTATTTAAATATTTTCTGCATTATTTTCATACGTTTTATCACTAAACTGAGATATTACATAAATAATTTTCTTTTTTATTTGAATTAAATAATAGATTAAGTACATATGTGATAATTTTAATCGATTATTTTCGTTGAAAGGTAATTCTCAGCCAAAAAAAGAAAAAAAGAAACATTTTTTTTACTTGCCTCATAGGTTCTTTACAATTCTAGAAAATTAAAACTTTTACTGATCCTTCATATGACGGGCTATATGCTAGTAAATTTATATTTAATGTGTCTAAACATACTTTGTGCCTACATTCATATAATAATGGTTCAAAGTATATGGCTTACCGATACACCGCTAAACCTCAGTTTAGAAATTTAGTTTTTAATTAAAAATTCTGCAGAAATTAATTAGTAAGGTATTTCACCTTTTAACACTGTATAAAATGTTTATCATATAATTTATCTATACCAAAGTGATTTATTTAAAAATTTGTAAAGAAAAATTTAAATTATAAAATGTTTAAATGTAAACGTTGTTAGTAATACACGTAAATATACATATCTTAAATATTTTTTTAGAAACAGATGAGCAGATTTTTAAAAAATATATTTTTAATTTATATTTCGAAAATATAAGTTACTTTTTCTACTTTTTAAAATAAACACAATACATTTTAGTTATTAGTTTTTAAAATTTGAAATATAAGTAGCAATTATTTTTTAATATATTATAAAAATTGCCTTCACTAAAAATGTAAATCATTTTTATTAATATAGGGAAAAAATAACATATTTGGTGAAAAAGTATAAATAAAATTAAAAGAAAAATATTAATAAAATTAAAATAAAAATAATAACACGTATTTTAACACCGTTTAAAATGCAGATTATTCTATTATTTATTAACTTATTGAAAAGCAAATACTTAATACATCATGTTTTGTACAAACAAGAATAGTATTTGCAAGAAAAAAAATACAGAAAGAGGTACTTTAAATATATTTTAGAATAAAAAGTGTGCTCCCTTCGAATGTAATCATTCGAAAGTGTTTATTACTATTTATTTTTAAGACGGTAAAATTTTCGTAATAAAGTTTGCTTTGACAGAAAAATTCAATGTGTTAGTTCGGATACCGAAGTCTTGAATTATGCTGCTGACATGTGCATAGCAGTTTGAAATAACTTATAAGGATAATGTCTCGGACTAATAAATCCTTGTTTATCAACTAATAATTTTTAGTGCACTAATCGAGTGATTAGTATAATTAAAACATGCTTATGGTTGTATTAATTAATATCATACAATGTCCTATTCTTTATAAACGGAATGGAAATAAAAAGATGATTTAAAAGACATAAACAATCTTAAAATTTAAAGCACATGAAAAAAACATGATAAATGTGGTACAATTAATTTTAATATCTTAAAAATATTTCTTAAAAAATAAAATCTTTAGAAATTGCAAAATGTTTAGCACATCTTTGGCAATAAATCGATTGTTCTAAAAATTGGTGTAAGTACCATAAGCTTTACTAGCATTACTGATCATTATAAATTACTAAAATGAGAAAAAACTCAATCTACTCTAATAATACATATATATATATATATATATATATATATATATATATATATATATATATATATATATATATATATATATAATATATCTAAATATATATATATATATATATATATAATATATACATATACATATATACATATATATATATAACATATACATATACAATATATATACATATATATATATATATATATAACATACATATACATATATATATATAACATACATATACATATATATAATATACATATATATATATATATATATATAATATACATATATATATATATATATATATATATATATATATATATATATATATATATATATATATATATATATATATATATAAATATATATATATATATATATATACATATATATATATATATATATATATACATATATATACATATATATACATATATATATATATACATATATATACATATATATATATATATAATATATATATATATATATATATATATATATATATATATATATATATATATATATATAATATATAATATATATATATATATATATACATATATATATATATAATATATATATATATATATATATATATATATATATATATATATATATATATATATATATATATATATATACATATATATATATATATATATATATATATATATATATATATATATATATATATATATATATATATATATATATATATATATATATATATATATAGATAGATAGATAGATAGATAGATAGATAGATAGATATACCGGGTGGCCATAATTAAACTGACAGTGCTCACAGTGTTCTATATCTATTGAGAGAATGATGCAACAATTTCGTAGGAAGATTAAACAAGACGGGGGACGAAGGATTCCGCGAAAAAACAAATTAGTTCCAAAAGTTACCTCTAGAGGAATATTGTGTAATAGAAAATAGAGTACTAACAAATGCAAAAACACGCCCATAATTTATATAACGCATCATTAATTTAGGCCAATGGATGTAACGTGAAATTTGAATAAAGAACTTCCACTCACGTACATGATATTGCAGATCACGAGACTTTATCGTGTTTATGTAGATTTTTCGCTTTTATATATATATATATATATATATATATATATATAAATATATATATATATATATATATATATATTATATATATTTATCACACATATATATGTGTGTCACATGATCACATATCATAATGATAATTTTATATTTATTAAACATATATATTTTTCTATATTTCATATTCTTTTTTTTTTCAAATTACATTTAAAAGAACCGAAATTATATCAACCATCGTACTAAATCCACTCTAGAGATGAATTGTTAGATTAATTATTTGCAAAAGCATTAGTAAGGTTTACTTCGTCAAAATACTCCTTCAGCTTGACAACTGACACAAATCCCCTGCCGGGAGAAAAATATATTATTTTCTATCATGCCATGGACTTCCCGAAAATGCTTAATCTCATGGGAGTAAGAAACAATATATAAAAGGCGGCAATCCCATTCATTGTTTGTGTGAGAGTTGATTGAAGGTGAATTCATCACAATAAGGTTGAGTACCCTCAAGAGGTTTATCTTGTGGGTTTTTATTGTGACCTGTAGAAAGCTTTTATCACGCATAACCATAACCTTTTGTTCCGTAAGATAAAAATTAAGAGTGAGACATTAAAGGATTGAAAACATAAATATCACCATGGTAAAATGACAAAAACAGTAAAAATTAATTTTCTTAGCATGTGCAATATTATCTAACAAAAGATTGCAATTCTCTGGCCTTCGCCTCATAATGGTGAAAGTAAAGGAGTAACTGTGTATATATACTGAAGAGGCTTTACATTATGGTGAACTTATAAATAACATGTAGATCTACCTTTCGCTTTAAAAACGTGAGCACCCGGCGTGGTCACTGACTGCACAAAATGCTTTTAGGTAGTCTGAGGTAACTGGGACCAAGCGCTTACCAACTGGTCTGCAATCCCGCATATTACGAGGGGGTAGCTTGGCAGCATGAATTTGCTTTCCCAGAATTTGTGGGCCCACAAATGCTGTATTGGATTAATGTCAGATGAGTTTGGAGTCCATGATTTAAAAGTCAATGGAATGTTCCTAAAACCACTCCCTGACGATATGACCCTTATGGCATAATCTATTATCATATTGGTAAACACCCTCCCCCGTAGGGTTCCCCTCTTTTCATGAATGGGTGAATCTGGTCAGCAATGATGTTCACTTAGTGCACAAACGTCAGGGATTTTTCAATGGGGTTTATGGGTAATAACGTGCTTTACGAAACATTGCTCTCACCATAATACTCTCGCCACAGGCTTGTCACCATTCAGATGTGCATACGGGGTCACCTTTAGCTCTCAAAACCGACATTACATGGCGTGGCATGGGTCCCACAAGGTGCTGATACGTAGTGAGAGGTAAATGGTACGAAACATTCACCAACCGGTCCTTCAATTCCCTAAACATTGCGAGAGGGTAGAACGAATTTGGAAATCAGCGTACTTACACAAACCTGTCTATGTGACGGATCTAAAAACGTAATTCATCGCACCATCCGATTTCTTACATTCTTCAATGTTTCATGGAACATTGCAAATGCAGCTGGTGATGACAACCAGTCCAGGGACATACTACGGCCTCCGGGTGCGTCGGCCCATACGCAGCAATGTAAGATGCACAGTGTATTGAGAACACTGACTGAGTATCCACTGTTGTATCTGGTAGTTAATTCGGCTTTTGTAGCTTTTCGGTCACAGCCAACAATACTTAGCAATATCTGCTCTACTTTGGAATCAATGCACCTTTGGTGACATAGAGCTTGCTGGCAACTTGCCTTTTCACCATCCATACGCCATATTACAACAACTGCACATGAATATGACTTAAACACACTATTTCTGATACTGTTGTTTCTCCTGTTGCCTACCCATAACAATTTGACCCTTATTCGACCCTTATCGGTTACATTTTCCATTATGTCGCTAATCCTTCTATCTTTGGAAAAGACAATGCATAGCCGCTTTGTATACTAAAACATCACCCGAGAACACGCAATGGTTTTGTTCCATGGTAAACCTACTGTTATAAATTAAGAGTTATTATAATGTAGTGGCTCATATATATATATATATATATATATTATATATATATATATATATACGTATATGTGGGATCCGTCCCCCGAAAAATATATATAACCAATTATATATGAAACAGTGTCTTGACAAAACATGAGGTCAAGACATTAATCAGTGAATATAAAAAAATAAACATAAAATCTTTGATTGTACATCATCCAACTGTTTTCTCCTGAGTCTAAAAAAAATATAGTCTGTTAGCCTTTTCCTTGTTTTCTCAATGTCCCGATTCAACATACTTGTTGTAAGTTTAGTTTTCAGAAGTACTGTTAGCTGAATCAGAAACGGTCGTGATGTTTAAAATCGGAGTTCTGGCAACACCGATTTCTTGGATGTGCAAAGTATTTCTGCAGCGATAAATTGGTGACGTCTGGTATAGGAGCTCGTAATTTTATTTTCCCCCCTCCCTCTTAAGACTGTTTTTATTTTGGTGCTCATTGGTATCAAGGGGTGCAGTCGATGAACGAAGTTATGGTTTATGCTTTTCGTATGTAAATGTTTCATTTCATTTTTTATTAAATTTATTAGAGTACTGTTTAAGTTTTAATTAAGTCTTCTTGGCCACTCATAGTACTAGATTACATTGTCCGTTATACAGTACTATAGTTTTTCCAGCTGTCAAACTCTGTCATATTCTATAGTGGGGGCGTCTTCAAACAATGCGCGATGAGTACAGTTTCATTTTTCATATAAATATATATATATATATATATATATATATATATATATATATATATATATATATATATATATATATATATATATATATATATATGAAACATAGCGTGGCCTGCTATGCTTCGAGGAAGTAGTGTGGTCGAAAAAAGAGTACGAATTTTCACTATAATTTTTGTAACATGTTTATTAGGCAACATACAGAGCAAAAATCTCACAGAGGATGGTCGCGCAGCCTTATATAACCTTGTGGACTCTAACCGCTTGAGAAAGGAATTTGTTACTCTTCAAATTATAAGTTCTTTTAAGTGCTCTTAACCATCAAAATAGGTTGGCGAGTTAAACTTGCCAACAGGAAGGAAACAAAAGAGTTTAGCGCCGAAAGGCCACTAAAAAGATGACGAAATTGCGGTTTTGGTGGGATTTTAATGGAGGTGTCAGTAATTTTAGTTTAGGATTAAAGTGTTAAGTTTTTACATTACATATATATATATATATATATATATATATATATATATATATATATATATATATATATATATATATATATATATATATATATATATATCAAAATTATTTAACCTTAATATTTCCTTAGAAACCTCCTCTCTCCCATTCTATTTCCTGAAAATCTTTTTCCCAGCCTCTAAATGTTTTAATCAAAAGAGCGTTCAAGACTTAAAGTTCTTTCGATCCATTTTCCACAGCTTTCTATCCTATAGATGTAATTTTTCTGTCTATTCAACACGTTTTCCAGCTGTGGCCGGCAAATGGCCCTGCGTTAATTCGCTGAATAAGTTTCTTGTTCCTTGGAAAAATTCTGTCTTTGCTCTTGGGTGCATCTTTGTTCGATCAGAGTGATTTTTTCTTCTTTCTCTTGTCTGTCATTGACTAGTAAATATGTCCGTTTTAGCAGCTCAGAAATAAAGTTTTAATTAGACATGTGCCGTTCACTTCAATGTGGTCCGACTGTATGTTCGTTATTACCGATTGACGAATTAGGCTTTCTCTTTGCCCAGTAGCCCGGTAAAGTAAAAACAATAGAGGCTACATAATTATTGAGACCAGAGAAAATTAATTTGTTACACACACACACATACACACACACACACACACACACACACACACACATATATATATATATATATATATATATATATATATATATATATATATATATATATATATATATATACCTGCGTGTGAATACGTGTAATTAATAGTCTTTAACAATAATTTGACCACCTGACTTTATTTTTTGTAGAGGTAATGGAAGAAACGCTGTATGTCATTTACTGTTATTATGATCTAATCAAAACACATTACCACGAATAAAAACACTGAAATTAAAATAATATTATGCCTTTTCAATGACAGCAAAAGGAAGAAAATATTGCTGAAAAATTGAGAATTTTTAAATTCATGTAAGATATCTCTAACATATATGACTCTAAAAACTTTATTTCTTACCAAAAAGAAACTCAACATAATACCCTGTTGTAGTTATAAGTATAAGACGATTCAAAATATTGCTTTACAAATCATCTCCGTTTCTATATATATTTTTATATTTAAAAGTAATAGGGTACTTACTGAGAAACTTCTTTCCAAATTTGACTGACGCTATCAAATCCCCTGCAGGAAGAAAATTTTATTAGTTCTTGTCATGAGCTGCGTAAAATTATTTAATCTCCAGGGAGGTGGACCGAAATAACGAGAATGGCGACAATCTCATTTACTTCTCACAGCAATCCTGAATTCTATAACATCAGGCCCGTCATCTCTAGAAGAAAATAAATACGATCTTTTTCATTATGACTTACAGTTTCCAAGTTCTACTTAGAGGAGTAAAAACTGTTCCATTCTCCAAAATACCCTTCTTCACTACTTTGGAAAATTCCCATTTGTTAGGCATTCATAAGTACAAAACTATATAATTTTGACTGTAATGTGTATATTTATATAAATCGGAACATGATAATTAAAAACTCAAAATGTTGGAAATTATTTTTATTTTAATGAGTAAGCCTCTTTTTGCATCAGACATATTTAAGTGAAGTAAATTAACAGAATAAAGGTATTTGATTTATAAAATTAACAATAACGAAACTCTAGAGATTAAGATACATTTATTATATAATTATGACTTACAGTTTCCACTTTCTCATTTGTGAAGTAAAGACCCTTATTTGCGAAGTAAAACATATCGCACTCTGCAAAATACTCTTTTTCAATAGTTTGAGAAATATCCATATGTTAGGCATTCATAAATACAAAAACTGACTGTAGTATTTAGATTTGTCTATCTAAACATGATAATTAAAAACTCAATGTATGAAATTATTTTCAGTTTATGTGACTATGCCTGAGTATCTCAAAAGCATAAACTTTCCATCTGTTTGCCAAATGCAACAATTTTAAGACACTCTTGCTATTTAAACGAGACATATTGTTTTAATCGGTATGGCTTTGTAAAATCAAAATTGTGAACATTTATTCATGTTTGGGTTAGAAATGTCTACTGAAACATTTATTTTTATCTATTTGGTTTTACAAACTGCCTCAGATAAATGTATTTTTTGTATCAAAAAGATGAATTCTTAAATACATTTAAATTTTAGACAATGAATTCCTTCTTTTAGAAATAAAATGTGAAAAAAATTATAAAATAAAGAATATTATTGTATAACTGAAACATATACAAATGCTGAAACACCAGCATAATTATATTTACAATTATTTTCATAAGTTCTTGATATATCCGCCAATCTTTAATCCATACACAAAATCGTAGTTCCTAAATTTCTGTAAAAGAAAAAGTTCTACCTTATGAATAACAGGCAAAAGTTGATCACATGGTTATTAACTTTGGCATATTGGATAGAAACTTTTCACTACATAATCAAGTTTTATCATCTTTAATGAACTCGCAATGCAATTAAGAACCTATTATAGCTCCTAAATCTTAGTTTACTTATTTAGTAATCAATATGATGTAGTTACCGTAATCTCATCAGACAATGCATATTCGTAATTATATAAGATGCATGTCATTTGTTGATCTACGGTAAATGAATATAATCTAAAACTAGAAATCAATTTTTAACATTCAATTATCAAAAAACAAATAAATTGAAATACAGTCATAGGTATTAAATAGCAATTTATGTATACTAACGTATGCATATATCTTAACATTAAGAATTTAATAATGTAACAAATTAACTCAATCCTCTAAATTTGCAATTTTATTCCTGATTACCATAACAATTATATTTTTATAAATATATGTTTTGTTTAGGTATTAAAAAAAACCGTTTAAAATACTAGAATTAGCTAAAAATGTTATACAGTGCATTATAAAAATTTATAATACTGTATATATGTATATTATAATCTCTGAAACTATTTATACTTAATTTATACTTGAAAATAAATGCGACCCTGAAATCGCTTTTTAAAAGTTTAGTATATGACTTTAGTTTTATCTATTCTTTTATAACTTTCACTAAAGTTAATGTAGTTTTCTGATAGGAAAACATTCAGACAGCATCTACAATTTTTGTAAAAAATAAATGTAAAAAATTCATTCATTTTAAAATAGCTATATACTCAAGTGTTATGTGTACAAATAAAAGTATATGTTAAAATAACTGCAAGTTTTGAAGTTTGTATTGTTTAATATATGTCACTACACAAGTATATGTCATTATCTCTTTAAATGAAGAAAAAACCATCAAATGAGTTTAATCTGTTAGAATACGTGAGAGGTACGTCTTTATGGCTGATTTTTTAACTAATTGCTGATTACGGGGATGTCTTTTATCAAACTATTTGAAACTACCACTATATTCGACGATATTTAAAGATAAACTGTCATATTGGTGGATTGGGCATGTTAGGGAGAAGTGTATTCTTCACTCCAGCCAGACCTTTGAATGTCCTATGCGATTATCTGAGTGATTTTGAGCTACGAGAGCAACCGGAAGCGGCTACCAAGTTGCTAATCACCTACAAAAGGCTACTCATTCAAAGATTTTAGTTTAACCGAATTCGGAAAGGAGCTGTAATACTAGACTCAAGACTCGAGTTGGTATTACATGGACAGCTGTATTTTTTTACGGTGGCCGAAGACTGACACATCGAGAGAGGGTGAACAAGCCCTGTTCCAGGGAGGTGAAAGTTCAACAGGAGGGGGGAGGGATACCATCTCCGCTCTTGCGGAAAAAGACATTTTTCCCATGTCGGCGAAAGCTTGACCAAGAGGAGGGGGGTTCCACCCCAGCCCTCGGGAACAGCAGTGGAGGGGATACCCGCTGAGAACGACGAAGGACGGACATTATTCGGGAAAGAGTTAAGACCGAGAGAGGTGCTTTCAACTCGGCACAATTTGGTTATTATCGGTCTTCTTTCAGCCATGTTTATGATTGAGATGTTAAGTGCACATATATTTTAACAAAATCTGTGAAATAATAAAATGTATAGCCAAGGATTTTGTCGCTGCGATAATTAATTGTCGGCTAGTTAAGTTATCCCAAGATACCTGCTCCAGTAACAATACGCGAACAGGTACAGAAACGAGGCGTGCAGACATCAGAAAGGACAGCCGTGGACAAGCACGAGACTGAACAAGAGCCAATACTAAAGAGATAAGCGCGAGACAATCAGGTAGAGCATAGTAAAAATCACTCGGATATTTGAAACTCCTACACATCAAATGGAGGTGCTTGTCTAATAGGTGTTGGAGAGGAAAACTGGCATTGTTTGCTTTGTTTCCTTTCTCCTCTCCCAAGTTCCATGGCTGATGGCACTGTTCCTATTTTGTTAGACGCAAAAACCACCTCAGCTCAGTCGGAAAAGGCAGTGGTACCATAAA
Organism: Pardosa pseudoannulata; assembly: GCA_032207245.1. Classification (NCBI taxonomy): domain Eukaryota; kingdom Metazoa; phylum Arthropoda; class Arachnida; order Araneae; family Lycosidae; genus Pardosa; species Pardosa pseudoannulata. The sequence goes on along the minus strand of CM063500.1, from coordinate 4,882,175 downwards.
TGGCAGGTTGCGAGTTCGAGTCTCGAGCTTTCCCAATATCCACCGTGTTCTTTAACCCTATTCCTGGGAATCCCGCACTCGGTTCGGACAACGCAAGTGTTCCGTTTTAGGAATGTCTAATATAAGTTCGGGTAAGAGAAAATCGGTGTTCCAATTCCCTGAAGGTCCAACTTAGTTCGCCCAATGCATATTATATAATTTACCATTTTCCCAATATATGTCGATACTATCCCAAGAAAGGTTTGACAGTTTCATGCAATTTGCTACTGCTTCAGGTAAGCAAATGTTATGTAACGAAACTCTTAGACTCAACAATTATAGTATAATTGATTTAGTAAATTGATTGATTTCGCCAACAACACTGTATTAAAAGTCAAACAAATGTGCAAAAATACTTTGAGAAATTTCTACTAATGGTCTGTACTCAGTTTTACTAATAGTTCCTACTTAGTTTTACTAATGATGTCTACTTAGTTTTACTAATGGTATCTACTTAGTCTTTTGTTGTATGACAGATATTTATAATGATAAATTTCTTTTGTATCAAATCGACACCAGCGGAAGTTTTAGATATATTTAGTTGCAAAATTATATCCTAATTTCGTTCTAGATATAATTAGTTGTTCTCCGAATTAACCTAGAACCACAAAACCTTTCCCGTGTAATCCCCATGGCAAAAGAATAAAAGTCGCAAAATATTTTCAAATTCATTCCAAAAATGCAGAAAGGAGAACACTCTAAACAGGAGTACTAGTGTTAAAATAGGAATACTGTACCAATTGTGTGTCAGTCCAATGTATTAAAGAAATGGAAGATTATATCTCATTTAGTATAAAAAAAAATTGAAATACATGTAAAGAAAATGTGTAATAATTTTATAGGCATCCCAGGATACCAATTAGTTTTCTTATCTAATTATTTTATTTTAAAATTTAGTATTAAAGTTATCATAATCGTGCGCATAGACATAGTCCTTATACTAATCAAAATAAATCTAGCTATGCACAAAATAGACACTTTTGTTGGTATAAGCAAGTAATAAAAGATTACGAAATAATATAAATGAAATTCTTGTGTAAAAATTAACTGAAGAAAAATTATTTTTTGAGCACATTCATACATACTTTAAACTAGATAAAAATGTTTGGTTGAACTTAAAACTCGAAGTTAAGCAATAAACAATTCATAAGAAAAGCATATATAATACTGAGTAAATAAGCATATAAATTTAATTTCCAATTCTCTACTAATTGAGTACATTGGGAATTTCAATTTCTCCCCTTGCACAATTGTTTGATTTAGACGGACGAGGTTATATAAGAATAGTAAAATGTTCAAACAATTAAATGGTTTAAAGTTCATTTTGCAAATGATTTGGTAACCGCTTACAGCTGTCCTTATTTATTTAATCGTACAATTACACTATTTAACATTTTAGAATAATTTATTTTCACACACTATTTAAACCCAGACAAAATTTTTAAAAATATTAAAAATTTCTTTTTCAATATTTTCATTTTTAGAGAAATATTGTGTTTGATGCAATAGTAAATTCAAGATAAATTATAAATTTCCTTGCAAATGTATGAAAAATATTAATTTAAAACGAAATATAAATACCTTGTTTAAATAAGGATATATTTCTTAGTTTATGCTTTAAAAGAATACAAACAGTATGTTTAATGAAAGCGTAGCAAAATGAAAGATTCATTTTAAAGATATAACACTCTATTACAGGGGTGGCGGCCAACTTCTTTATATATAGGATAGACTATTTTTCTTGAATATGTTTCGCGATCTACCTAATAAAATCTTAACATTTAACGCATTCAAACATGCGACTGGTGTACTAATGAGTGATAAGAGTTGGAGAGGGGATATTAAATCAACAGGATAATTTACTAATAATATTTGTTAATCGAAAATCTATACATGAAAAAAAACAGTTGTCAGAACCACAGAATCGTGTAATAAAATAAAAATTTATTTTCTACTCTATTAATGAGAAGTCTGCGTCTGCATGTCTCCAGCCAAGCGTTCATAATTTGGTGTGTATCCAGATAAACATAATGCTAATGTATCTTCAGTGTGGAAATCAGTAAGTAGGGAACGATGTTTAGTCTTTGTGAACTTTAAATACGAAGAAGCTGATTCGCATAAGTATGTGGACCCAAAACAAGAGTAGATGTATTCGCTGCATTTTTTAATATTGGAACATTTTTTACTTTTCTTGATTGATATATTTCCAAAAATCGTCCTCAAGTACTCTGGCTTGTAAGATTAAGTCAGTTTGTAAAGTTATAATTTCATTTTCTAGCACGTTTTTTTCAAAATGAAAAGTTTCAGAAATTTCTGTAGCAATATGTTTTATATTTAAATCCTTTTTAAATGGAAAAGACAAATACTGCACAATGATGTTAACTTTTTCAAAATCTTTAAATCTGACCTCAAAGTCTTCAATCACCTTTTTAATTTCGGCAACGCATTTTTCCATGTTATAATTACAATTATGTTTTTGTAGGTGATCAGACATATTTGGAAAATGATTCAAATTGTTCATTTGATTGCTATTTTGTTCTTTAGATGGGAGTAATAGACTCGTATTACTCCCATCTAAAGAACAAAATAGCAATCAAATGTACAAAACAATAATAAATAAGCTTTTTTTTAATTCGTTGATATATTACTATACGGAGAAACTTCTATGATTCACAAAATCATTACTATACAATAATTGCTTCTGAAATATGCACTTGGTATTTATGAAAATTAAGTTGAATAAATACTTGAAGAATAAAAAAAATGCCTATCCTATATGAATAACTAAGCAGTGCTGCTGAAATATATATGTGTCATTTTTTAAACTTGAAAAAAATACCTGAATAATAAAAATAAATGTCAGTCACATATGCCCCACTATTCAGTAAGGTTAAGTGCTATTGTTTATTGTATAAGGAAATTTTTAGCGCTTGAATAAATACATGAAGAATATAAAAAATGCCAGTTACATATGCATCATTAAGAAGTAAGTGTTATGTGTTGCTGAAATATGTATGTCAATTTTTTTGTAAGAAAAAAAATAAATACCAGAAGAATAAAAAGAATGCCAATAGAATGTTTTATAAATAACTTTTCAAACAAGTAATGGGAAATCTCTGAGAGTTGTCCATTTTCACAAAATTCTAAAATTTATAAATCAAATAAATTGGTAAAATTCATTACGTTCTAACGAATATTCAATATGATGCGTTAATTGTAATATTTTTTCAAACAAGATGAAGTTTTGATAATTTTATCTCACATAAAATATTTTTATATATGCAAGCGCTTGAAATTTGAAAATTTTAAATTTGTGAAAATATTTTGTGCACCTAGTTGAAAATACTTACTTGATTGAAAGGTTACTGGCATCGTAAAGATTAAAACATTTTAGTGTTTTCTTTTTAAATAAGAATATTCCTCTAATAGTATTAAAGTTATACATAAGTATATTACAGTTTTGTCAAGTGAGGGAAAGCTAAACTCATCAAGAATGGTTAGTGCTACAATATCAGAAAAAATTTGTGGGCTGTTTCCCTGTCAGCCACAACTCAGTTAGAGCAACACAAAAGCGTTAATTTGGGAATGTCCAATTTTGGAATGTTCGGACAAGAGAAAAAATAGTATTTCGATTCCTAGATTCCTAGAATCGGTAAGTCCAATGCATAATATATAATTTGCCATTTTCCGGTACATAGAGATACTTTTCTACTCGGCCGTTTTGCGCCATTTGTCGTGGATTTTTGGATGCTGTAAATGATTTCTGAAATTCAAAGGAAACTGAGGGACATGGAATTCATGACAGTTAATATATAGCAATATTGTTCTATTAGTTTATTATATTTATACAGAAAATCTGAGAAAATTTAATTTTTCCCATTAACATTTCTCATGTATGTGAAAATATTGAAAATAGGAGTTATTTCTCTTAATTTTTTTTTCAAATATTAAATACTAGCAAGTTTGCCCGTGCTTAGCTACGGTAAACTTAATATATTACATTTAAACAAAGATTTTTATTTTTCGTGAATAACACCGCGTTTACACGAGTCAAGTAGACGATCAAGTAACTCCGCGCATGCGTAGTTTTTCTTAGTTTACTTGACTCACAAGGAGCTTGAATGCATGTGTTTACACGCAGTCAAGTTGCCAGTCAAGTAACTTGCCTCTAAACAAGAACTATTGCAGACTATAAACAGAATACTTTTGAGAAAATATTCTGTAATGATATACGGAAATTTTATAGAGTTTTGAGAGTATCTAATTAATTCTATTTTTTAAATTAATTTGGTATTTATAGAATATAAAATGCAATTTTCACATACTATTTTAGCTTTATTGGAATATTCATTCTCTTGGTGTAAAATGTATATTTTTTATTACGCAGGTGTTCAATTTAGCAGATGTTTCGTGTGTGGAATGTTTAGAAAAGAATATGACTGATAATCGTGAATTTCAAGATATTTAGTAAAGTCTTTTAGCAGGAAATAATTTTTCCGTAAAAGGGAAAATTAAATAAATAAGATGTAAAAGGGAAAATTTTCGGAGAAAGTGTACATGTTTTTTAGAATCTTTAGACATTCAAACAAACAAAATTCGACAAAATAAACAAATAGTAATAATAATAAGCATGCAAAATATACAATATAAAGCTATGTTTCAATCCGTGCTTCCATAAATTGCATACGCACCTTAGAATCATTCTAATATTCCCTTTTTTAAAACTAAATTTTATGATAAATTATGTAATAATCTCTGTGAATATTTATCAGTGTTTCTGTATTTTTTTAATTCTTCCAATTAACAGTTAAAAATAAGTAATATTTCATTTTATAGTATTTTATGCATCTGTTCAGCGGATAATGTGTCAGTGAAATTTTAAAAATAAGTACTTTACTGAAAAAAAATTATTTTTTCTAAATAAACAAAGTAAATTTAAGAAAATGTTTAACGTGGTATATAGATCAAATGTTGAAAATTTAAGCAACTTGAGATAATAATAAAAAAAAGTTTGGTAAGCCGAAAAGCAACAAAAATTCTTCCATTTGTAGCTTAAAGCTAATGACACCCCTTAACATAATAAAAAAGGATTACATACACTTTTATTGTAAGAATAAACTTTATTTGTGAAAGAGTTATTTTGTTTTGAGTTACCTTAATTATCAGTTGTAGGGTTATCTATAATTTCATCCATTAATTGGAACAATTTGAAAAGATGGAAAATTTATGTTCCATGCTTTACCTCTAGTTTAAATCCTAATTTTTTTTCATTTTCTAATATCTTTCGAGTACTGAAACAAAAATAAAGTCCACGTACTAAAAACAAACGACTGCTACCAATAGCGAAATGATACAGAATTTACACATCAGTGGCGCCCTCTTCTTTACTTTTATTATGGTAAAATATAAGTTTAACCCTAAATTACATTACTGCATTACTACTGTACGCTGATTAGTAACGTTAATAGATCTTGCCATATTACGTGGTAGGAAGCAGAGGTTTTGACAGCAACAGTGCTAATTTTGTTGTTAGTAATAAATGTTTTCCAAAATTAAGGAAATTTATGACAAACCACATAGTTTTGTATGAAACAGAAACACACATTCATATTGACAACCATATGAAATGATATATAAAATGATAGGTTTTTATTTGCCCATGATGAGTCACTGAAATTTGTACTTTTTGTTGTTAGAATATTGTTGATAAACATTTCATTGTAACGTAAAAATGAACCAAGAATTAAATTTAAAATTAGTTCTCATATAAAAATGCTATAATTTGCGTCACATAGAAATGAAAGTGAATCACTTTATATCTCAATTTCCAGGTCAAATCGAATGGATACTACGCAGACGATGTTTAAATAATATAAAATAAGAAATGAATAAATGAGATATTTAAAGGAATGACGTCATAATGATAGAAAAATATCGTTTTCACCTATTTATTATGTAATAAATTGAAAATTTTAATCTCCTGCTTTTAACCGAGGAAAACTGCGTTTAAAACAATTACTTGGGATGACGTCACATTGCTAGAAATATTGCTTCTTTCACTTAGTTATGATGCGATAAATTAAAAAATTAATCGTTTGCGTTTAACCGGGGAAAATAATGCTTGGAATAATGACATAAAATGCTCGAAAAAGGGGGAAGGAATGGATTTCGAACGTTAAAAATTTACAAAAATCTTCAGAGAGATCTACCTAACAATTTCCCAAATTTTCAAGGTGATTGGATGCATGGTTTTTGAGTCTATCGAGTACACACAGACAGACACAAATTCATTTATGTATATATATATATATATATATATATATATATGATTTCTAACATATCGATGACAACGATAACAATTATAAATAATTTTTTTCCGTTTTTTACATTTTTTTCTCTAATATATTTCCAAGAAAAGAGGTTAAATACTTTATAAATAAATCACCTCAAAGAAATGTGTATTTTTAGTATGGGTAATGATACTTAATATTTCATTTTAATATTAACGTATTTCAGCATCTTCCTAATACAATTTTCAGGGATGAGATTCCACTGACACCTTTAAAATGTATAAATCATTAAATACACGAAACTACCAATAAACACGTTTTCGAAGTTGGTCAATATTTTCAAATAATACTAAAATAAGCAAATTATCTTAACCTCACTGAAGTGTGTAGAAATGTGTATTTTTAGTAGGAATAATTATACTTAATAATTCATTTTAATATTAAAGTATTTCAGCATCTTCCTAACACAATTTTGAGGATGAGATTCCACTGTCATATTTAAAATGTATAAATCATTAAATACACGAAACTACCAATAAACACGTTTTCGAAGTTGGTCAATATTTTCAAATAATACTAAAATAAGCAAATTATCTTAACCTCACTGAAGTATGTAGAAATGCGTATTTTTAGTATGAATAATGATACTTAATAATTTATTTTAATATTAACGTATTTCAGCATCTTCCTAACACAATTTTCAGGTTGAGATTCCACTGTCACATTAAAACGTAGAAATCATTAAATACACGAAACTACCAATAAACACGTTTTCGAAGTTGGTCAATATTTTCAAATAATACTAAAATAAGCAAATTATCTAAACCTCACTGAAATGTATCACAGTATATTCTTAATTGTTTCTATATCTGACACGCGAACATTTCTATGAGTAAGCGGAACGACCGCTCCAATAGTAGTGCGAATGTCATCAGCTCAGCCTATACAGATCCCTGATAAATTGAATGAGTTTCTGTCTTGACACATGTTCCAACGATAACAAACTTTAGTTCTGGAATAAACGAAAGTGCGGTCTGCTGAAAGAATTAACGTGGATGGAATGCATGATTCTGTAAATGACACCCTAAAAACTTCTAGTAAAAAGTTAGACTTTCAGTTAAATAAGCTTCGTCGACCTCTATACTCCAGCGTTCAGTCACATACTGCAATTCATTGAGCCTGGGCCCATAACCTTATTTGTCAGACGATATTTCTTTTAATTAGCTCTCTGAAGGCTAATATAATAGCAGTGGTGAATGCATGGTATGTGACTTGGGCCTATTAAAGTTCAAACTCCGGGTGCGTCGGCCCATACGCAGCAATGTAAGCTGCACAGTGTACGCACTTACAAACAGCAGCAATTAAAAAAAAAAGAGAGAGAGAGCAAGCACGTGCTTTCGTGCTTATATCCACATTTGCTTTTTACACATTTGAATAAATACTGGAAACTTGTGATAAGTCAGATTGCGAACGGGCTTATTCAGCTCGCAGTGTTCGCAATCCGATTACACTCTTAACGGTTTATGCACGTGGATTCGGATGGAAAGAATATAACCCTTAAATAAGGTGAGCATACTATTTTGCAATGAATAAACGAGACTATAAAGAATGACGTCATAATGATAGAAAAATACTTTTCACTATTTATTATGTAATAAATTGAAAATTTTAATCTCCTACTTTTACAAAACTGAAAAACAATTACTTGGGATGACGTCACATTGCTAAATATTGTTCTTTGATTAGAATAAAAATTAAAAAATTAATCTAACTTAGAAATAATCTTAATAATGACATAATGTAAAAAAAAAATTTCGTTAACAATTACAAAAATTAATGTACTAACATTTTTCAAATTTTCACTTATGGTTTTTGAGTATATACACATAAAAAATTCATTTTTATATATAAAAATAAAGATAAATATATAGAATTTAATAAAAATAACATATCATGACAACGATAACAATTACAAAAATCTTTTCCGTGTTTTTACATAATATATTTCAAAAATTTAATACTTTATAAATAATTACCTCAAAGAAATTGTATTTTTATATGAATATACTTAATATTCATTTTAATATTATTATTTCAGCATATAATACATTATAAGATTATGACACCTTTAAAATGTATTTTTAAATACACGAAATAATAAAAGTTTTCGATTTAATATTTTCAATAATATAAAATAAAATATAATATAGTGTGTAGAAATGTATATTTAGTATGAATAATTATACTTAATAATTCATTTTAATATTAAAGTATTTCAGCATCTTCCTAACACAATTTTTATGGATGAGATTCCACTGTCAAATTTAAAATGTATAAATCATTAAATACACGAAACTACCAATAAACACGTTTTCGAAGTTGGTCAATATTTTCAAATAATACAAAAATAAGCAAATTATCTAAACCTCACTGAAGTGTGTAGAAATGTGTATATTTAGTATGAATAATTATACTTAATAATTCATTTTAATATTAAAGTATTTCAGCATCTTCCTAACACAATTTTTATGGATGAGATTCCACTGTCACCTTTAAAATGTATAAATCATTAAATACACGAAACTACCAATAAACACGTTTTCGAAGTTGGTCAATATTTTCCGATAATACTAAAATAAGCAAATTATCTAAACCTCACTGAAGTGTGTAGAAATGTGTATTTTTAGTAGGAATAATTATACTTAATAATTCATTTTAATATTAAAGTATTTCAGCATCTTCCTAACACAATTTTGAGGATGAGATTCCACTGTCATATTTAAACGTAGAAATCATTAAATACACGAAACTACCATTCGGCTTTTGTAGCTTTTCGGTCACAGCAAATTATATAAACCTCACTGAAATGTATCACAGTATATTCTTAATTGTTTCTATTTCTGACACGCGAACATTTCTATGAGTAAGCGGAACGACCGCTCCAATAGTAGTGCGAATGTCATCAGCTCAGCCTATACAGATCCCTGATAAATTGAATGAGTTTCTGTCTTGACAGATGTTCCAACGATAACAAACTTTAGTTCTGGAATAAACGAAAGTGCGGTCTGCTGAAAGAATTAACGTGGATGGAATGCATGATTCTGTAAATGACACCCTAATGTGTACCTCTCTGTAATCTTGGAGAGTTTTTACCAGAAATATCTGCTCTACTTTGGAATCAATGCACCGTGGGTGACACAGAGCTTGCTTATATATATATATATATATATATTATGACTTAAACACACTATTTCTGATACTGTTGTATATATATATATATATGTATATATATTATATATTATACATATATATGTATATATATATATATATAATATATATATATATATATATATATATATATATATTTATATATATATATATATATTTTATATATATATATATATATACATATATATATAATATATATAATATATATATATATATATATATATATATATATATATATATTTTATATATATATATATATATAATATATTATATATATATATATATATATATATATATATATATATATTTATATATATATATAATATATATTATATATATATATATATTATATTATATATATATATATATTATATATATATGTGTGTGTGTGTGTGTTGTGTGTGTTGTATTTATATCTGCATTCCATCACATGTGTCAAATATCAAAGTGTTTCTAAACATTCACTGGTCACAAATATACAATTATTTTTACTTTATACTTAGTAAAATAAATAAAATTTTTCGCTAAATCCGATTGAATTTTTATTGAATAATCTACAATTTCAGATGGTGATTTTACAATACTAATTGCAGCCAAATTTGTAGGTGCACACTTTTATTGATTCTCATTTCAGATTCATACAAATCCTGTTATTTGTCTCGTTGAAAAAATTATACAACAAGGTAAGATTATTGGTTTCTGTAAAAAGGTCTTAATTGACCTATTCGATGTCACACCCGTAACATAAAATATAAATTAGTTTATTTTTAGAAAAAGCTATTGGGCCTAGCATGTTGATCTTTTAGATTTACTGAATAAAACATGTTCTCAAGCATATCTAATAACTATATGTAATAAATGGGTATTTTTAATATGTTAATTAACGTTACTGGTGTAACACTGCATATACCTATAGGATAACAAGGTCGTGTAGTCCTCGTTTATATCTGAGTATCAACCTGTGATCACGCAGCGGTTTTGTTCCATGGTAAAGTATTTAGACACACATACACGCACACATATATATATATATATATATATATATATATATATATATATATATATATATATATATATATATATATATATATATATATATGCGGGATCCGTCCTCCGAAAAATATATATATAACCACAGATAAACTAAAAGCTAAATTTATCAATGAATATAAAAAAATAAACATAAAAGAATTTTTTAATACTTAAGTAATTTTGTTTGATTGGGCATCATCGAAGTAATCCAACTGTCAATATGTATGTAAAAGGGGGTCTCCTGAGTCTCAAAAAAAATAGTCTGTTAGACTTTTCTTTATTTTCTCAATGTCTCGATTCATAGTTCTGGCAACAGCGATTTCTTGAATATGCAAAGTATTTCTGCAGCGATAAATTGGTGACGTCTGGTATAGGAGCTCGTAATTTTATTTTCCCCCCTCCCTCTTAAGACTGTTTTTATTTTGGTGCTCATCGGTATGAAGGAGTGCAGTCGATGAACGAAGTTATGGTTTATGTTTTTATTAAATGTTAAGAGTACTGTTTACGTTTTAATTAAATTACAGTACTATAGTTTTTCAAGCTGTCAAACTCTGTCATATTCTATAGAGGTGGCGCATTCAAACAATGCGCGATGAGTACAGTTTCATTTTCCATATATATATATATATATATATATATATATATATATATATATATATATATATATATATATATATATATATTTTTTTATTTCTCAGCAATTAATTTTACCCATGTAAACATGAATTTGTTATGCAACTTTAAATTTGTGAAAAATTGAAATTATTTATTTTGATTTCTTTTATATAAAGTCTTTCTAATTGCATTAATTTTTTATTCGGGTCATGGGAATATCTAAAACAAGAGTATCGAAACATAGGTAAAACCAAATAAGTGATTCTATGAATGTGCAAGAATATCTCTAAAAAGAAAGATGTAATAGAAAAAAAGACAAATAAATTTATTATAGTACGAGGAAGTTATGAGTTGAAAAAAGGAATTGTTATGCTGACAGAAAGCATGAAGAAAAGAAAGTAAAATTAAGAATTCTAGTCGATATAGCAAACAGCATTTTTTTATCGTTATAAACGACATATAGAAAGCATTAAGAAAAGAAAGCAGAATGTGAAGATAAAAAAATCTTACAAATAATTTTCAATGTTCTTTGATTCCGTAAAATTCCTTTTGAAAGATTATATAGAATTTTAAAATATTTATAATATATATATATAAAAAAAATATATATAAAAAATATTTAATTATATAAATTTAGATAAAATTCATCTATTTTACATATTATATTTATTTTTTATATTATATATACATTATTATATATATATAAATATATATATATACTATAAATATATATATATAATTCATATATTATTATATATTAAATTTATATATATATATATATTTTTATATATATTTATATATATATATATATAATATATATATATATATATATATATATATATATATATATATATATATATATATATATGATTTTTCTCTTAGTTTTCTGAAGTTTTCGAAGGAAGGTCAGAAGTAACATTGAGTTACATGAAAAATTTGGAAGATACTATATCTGGCCAGAAGAAAAAGAAAAGTCATGTGAAAGCATGGAAACCATTATTAAATTAAAGACTCAAAATTCTCATAGACAACTGAAGCCAAATTCAATTTCATTGAAAAAAGTTAGAACAAATACATACATTTATGACTTAGAAACATGTATGGCTTGGTTTATCATTTATTGTTGAAAATCATAATTTTAATGTAAGATTTTTAAAAGTTTTCTGAAGGTGGAAGTAAAAAAATTAAATAAAAATCTATAGGAACATAAGAGGGGGGCTATTGTGATATTAATCCATACCTTTCCCCAAGAAGAGAAAAGATATAGATCAAAACACAACATATGAGGTGGGGTTTCATGTCGATCTTTCATGAAAACTCCCCAAAAAGAGGTTCAGTTTAATCAAAATTCATCTGTTCTGACTTGGCTCACAGTCAAGTGTACACCATATCAGCACACAAAAATGTGTAGAGCTCTCCCTCTCCTTAAACTGCTGGCAGGGATACGACGCGAAATTTTGAATTTTGAATTTGATGGCTCAGGGCTAATTTTGACAAAA
>CM063500.1:4734472-4864472 GCA_032207245.1 Pardosa pseudoannulata | reverse complement strand
GGGAAACGATTTCTGGCCCGGGATCTCTGGTTTGCTCACGGGATCTCAATCTCCAGCAACTTTTGAATATCGACATCGAGTGTTTTCCCACTTTCTTTCCACACCTTTACACCTCGGTTCAGTGCCTCCTTTTTTCTATGTCCCAATCACTTGTTGGTGAAATTTTCCCACATCTCCACCCCCTTTGGTGTAGGTGGGTTAATTAAAATCACCCCTTTGGTGAAAGTTGACATTATTGCTTAGCCCTTGCCCCCACATCTCAAGGCAACATCCCTGCCTGGGCTTGACCGTTACACCTGTGCCACTCCGTGAACTATAACTCCTCCTCAGGGGTCCCCACTAAAACTCGTAGTCAACAGCTGCACCTAAATGCTTTTTGGAAATTTAGTCCTCAGCTGTGTATGCAAGTGCTGACCATCATGGGAATGTACATCGGTACAACACATTTAAAACATATTATTATCATTACACACAATCTTGAAATAGTATTCCTTACCAAAAGATTATGAGACCCAGGTAATAATTACGAATATTATTAAGATTACCTCCAGTAATTACAGGGGATCAGGCTGGGGCTGTCAACAGACTGGACGTCGGTGTGGACGTGCGACGTTATTTTGCTGGACGTCTATGCTGGAGTGCCAATCATACGCATGTGGGTTCGGGAATCGATTTCTGGCCCGGGATCTCAGGTTTGCTCACGGGATCTCAATGTCCAGCAACTTTTGAATCTCGACATCGAGTGTTTTCCCACTTTCTTTCCACACCTTTACACTTCGGTTCAGCGTCCTTTTTTTCTATGTCCCAATCACTTGTTGGTGAAATTTTCCCACATCTCCACCCCCTTTGGTGTAGGTGGGTTCATTAAAATCACCCCTTTGGTGAAAGTTGACATTATTGCTTAGCCCTTGCCACCACATCTCAAGGACACATCCCTGCCTGGGATTGACCTTTACACTTGTGCCACTCCGTGATATATAACTCTTCCGCATGGTTTCACACTAAAACTCGAAGTCAACAGCTGCACCTAAATTCTTCTTGGAAATTTAGTTCACAGCTGAGTATAAAAGTGCTGATTATCGTGGGAAAGTACATCAATACAACACATTTAAAACATATTATTATCATTACACACATTTCACATTAATGTTTTAAACATAAAAATTTTCTTGTTAGAAAGTTAAATAAAAGACACTTTGTTGTTAACAAAACTGATGTCAAGGTTAACGCTTGTTATTACTATAAATATAATTACTTTTGAGACAAAATTATTGTTTTAAAACATACTCCAGTACCTCAAAACAACTTTGAGCGTAATGTCTTATATATTTATGATACATATATATATATATATATATATATATATATATATATATATATATATATATATATATATATATATATATATATATATATATATATATATATATATATATTTATAAAATATTTTTAAAAGGTGGATTTATTCGTTAAAACTTAAAAAATTATTATTATAAACATGAATTGCATTTATCATTGTAAACTGCTGACACTTTTTTGTTCTAAGTCCTCTTAATTTTTAAAAATTTTTAAGCAGGTTGTTTTCAAATGTTCTAACTAAATTCTTTTTTCCATATATTTTCTGAAAAATTCAATTCTTTGTCAATTCAACAATTTTATGATCCCTTAATACTAAGATAAATATACCATGTCATCATGCACTTTACAACATGTATAGATTTTCGACATAGTCGATACGGACACTGAGTGATTTGTCGTAGTATGCAACTAGTTTGAAGATACCATTTTGGTACACATCGGTGCCCTGTGAAAGATATATTGATAAAACATTTACCTCTAAACTAAAATAAAAAATATATACAGAAAGTTATATATAAATTTAAAACATGAGAATGAATATTGCAAATATAATGAATATATTTTCACATTTTTCAATTTTTCAAAAAATATACATGAATAATTTGAGATTTGTTGAGTTTAGTAAGAAGAGTTTAAAATTGAGAATATGTGTTTAAAATCTTAGAAATGTAGCAGATGTGGTTTTTAACTAACAGTGTGTGTTTCGTCAAAAATTATGAAGTTAAAATTTAAAATGTCAGTATCCATTAGAGAGCCATACAAACAGCCATATAAAAAGTATTATAAATCAGAAAATAAGCATGAATTTTTAATGCTGTTTCTTTTTCATTGCATGGGAGTGTTTAAATATTTAGAATATGTTAATAATAAGAAATCGAATTTGTGAAGGTTTAAAGGTCCTGTGCTCCTTAAAATTGTATATTTAAAAAATACTCACAAACTTGAACTTTGGTATGGAAAGCAAAGTTTGGTATGGAACATTTCACAATATTAAGTCATTTGTTTTGTGATAGTTTATATGATATACAGGTTTATAATATATGATAAATACATTAGCAATGTGTGTTTCTTCAAAAATTATGACATTAAAATTTAAAATGGCAGTACCCATTAGAGAGCCATGCAAACAGCCATATGAAAAGTATTATAAATCAGAAAATAGGATGAATTTTTAATGCTGTTTCTTTTTCATTGTATGGGAGTATTTTAATATTTAGAATGTACTAATAATAAGAAATCGAATTTGTGAAGGTTTAAAGGTCCTGTTCCCCTTAAAATTGTGTATCTTAAAAATATCCTCAAACTTGAACTTTGTTAGGCAGAGCGAGACCGCTGGAATACTAATACCGTTCAATTGTGATTTTTATTAAGATAAAAATTACTCTGTTAAGCACGGTGCACTACTTTATTATATGTGTCTAATCAAAAGTTTCCTAAATTTGCTGGACCACTGACCCTTTGGAGCTAAAAAAACAATTTTAGCGCCCCCCCTCACCTTTAACACGTTGACTGCCATTGGGGTCACCCGTGACCGGCACTTGAATTGGCTACAGTGCCCTAGGGGCCACCGGCGACGCAGCCAATAATAAAAGTACATAATTATAGTAAAACGTGGTGTAATAACCTGTCTTGTTCTAATTTAGATTCATTTTGAATATAGCGATAGCATTATGCATAAAAGCGATAAATAGTTATTAAAAACTTGTTTTCTCACAAAAATTACGATTTTGCTTATTATACTGTATTTATGAATATTATTGTTTTATTTAATATTAAAATATTGAATAATTTGTTTTGTTACAGTTTTCTATGATATAAAGCGTTATAATATATTATAATTACATGAAATAATAGTAAATGTCTTAACTAAACACTACTGAAGTGTACTCCTGCAATTATTTATTTTTTACAATTATTTTATATATTTTATATTACAGTATCAAAATAACACCTGTGAGCATTTAAGGATAATCGAAATACCGGATCTTCTACTGTTAAGCCAATTGGGTTTGGTTTGATTTGGAGTGCTGTGATCCACTTTTTACTACACAAAAGCAAAATAGACCGGAACCTACTGCTTAAAGCTGACCCCGAACGTCTCCGAATATTCATCAGTACTATGGGATTCAAGGTACGAATTAAGGTAACTGAAAATAAGCGCCTAATCATTCAGTCATTTTTTGGTTCACTTTAAGGAAAATCCTATTTTTTCACAAATAATCATAACTACAGAATAATTAGACACTAAGTGTTTATTAGGAATAAAATGCAAGGCATAATCTTATTTAACTTGAAAAGAATTTTAGTAGATATCTCGCACAAATATTTAAGTTAAAGTAAATTATCTCAGATAAAATAGATAAGAATAACTAATTTTAAAAATCTATAAATAAATAATAATTTCGAAATTTTAATGAAAACGTTATAAATATTTTATATTAAACTGCAAATTTATATTAGCTGTGAAGTATAAGAAAATTTGTATTATTGTAAAAATGCAATAAAGATTCTCTGTCCTTTATATAAGACGATGGCAAAATATGAGTTTTGAAGCAAGGCTGCTAGCGTAGTGTATGATATATCTTCTGCCTCATTTTCTGCAATATTTCTTCTCAATATTATTTCGAAATTCAATAATTCCGCATGTAGATGACCTTAACGTCATAACTATTGATGGGGAAGATCAGTTGTAAAATTCCATATCATATTTCTGAAAATAGTCTTTCAAAAGATCTTCTGTCCTTCATAGACGATTTATATCTAATCCGGGCCCTCTATCGCAGGGTATGCCACACACACTACATCACTTTCTTCAATGTTTTTTCTTAGAATTTTTTGAAAAGTCCTAAGTACATGTTATTAACTCCTAACAATTGATAGGAAAGATCAGTTGAAAAATTCCATAACATATTTTTCAAAACAAGGTCGAACGAGTATGTCACACCCTGTGCAATAATTTGTTACATTTCGTGAGTAGGTGATTATGCTTTTAATCATTTTTATAGTGCGTTATCTTAGTTATGATTACGATATGCCACATTTAAGAAGTTTAAAATCTACCATTTATTTGAATGATAGATGGAAAATTTTCAAGGAAATTGAAGAAACAAATAATGAGAAATATAATAATAATAATGACTTACCAACTGAAATCGAAACGGGGGAAGAAATTAAGACTCTGATCCAAATTAAACTGATTTTTTTTTTCAGGAAGGCATAAAATTACAAAATGAAATAAATTAGTTCATTTCTGATGTTAGGATGCCTGTGAAAAACACTGTTACGAAATTACCTGAAAATGCATATGCTTAAAAATGTTACTTCTCCAGCGACATTTTAAATTCTAAAATGATATATAGTTTAGAAAAATGTGCTAAAATTTTTATTGTCTCAGTTAGAGAATTTTTCATAATAGAGATTAGAAATATAGGAGTATGTTAAACATGCAACAAATGCTTAACTAAAAATTACAGAAAAACTAAACTTACGATAGAAAAATATGTATGGAACTCGTATTATGTATTTGCAACGAATGTAAATTAATTGTAAATAAAATTTTAAAAAATATTTATGAAAGTATTCTACCAGCTTTTGCACATTTTTATCTTAAGGTTACTAATTTTATAAGGAAAATTTATAAGGAAATACCCCTGAATATGAGATACTCTAACCGTGATTTCCCTTTCGTTTTCCCTGTCCATGTAATGTCTGGTTAAGAAATTAATAAAAGTTGCAATGAATGTAGAAAAACATTTTTAATTATAAAAACAGAAAATAAATAATAAATTAATATACAGTATATATCGTTCACAAACAATATATATATATTTGAGGTTGGTAGAGTTTAGACAAATTGTTAATACCAGGTTCGCTCTAATTAACATCATTCGTAAATCCCTATGTCCAGTGATTAAAATTCTCCGACTTTTCTAAGACAGTAAATTAACTACTACACTGAACCCTTGTGAAGTTAAATAGAATGAAGTATATGCAATTAAAAGATTCTCTTGATTAGAAGTTTTAGCTAAGAAGTGTCAAAACTGCGACCCGTGTAAAAATGAAAGAAATTTATAAGTGAAAAAAAATCGCATTTATTCTAGTAAATGTAATGTTATTGAATTGGGTTACGGTAGTAAAATCCAACACTGCGTATTCAGGTCTAAATTACTGTAAATCTCCAAGTCCAGTGATTAACAGTCTGCGTTTTTATTAAGACAGCAGCATAGCTAATACACTGAACCCTTGTGAAGTCAAATACAATGAAGAATATTCATTTAAAATTGATCAGAAGTGCCAAAACTGCAGTCCATGTAGGATTCAACGAAACTTATGATTGAAAAAAGAGTCACATTGGTTGAAGTAAATGTATTGTTATTCGACTAGCAGGCCTAGCTTGAATTTCTTCTGCATGATCCCTGATTTTAAATTACGAAGACCCAGCGTCCGTAGCTCACCTTAAGTTACACGTGCTCCTCGGGTTTTTCTAAATGGGTAACAGATTTTCAGCTTTGGACTAACATAAATGCATAGCTTGTTTGTATTGGCAGCTGCGTTAATAAAAAAAAAAATATTCGATTATCTTAAGGATGTACAATCTGACCCGATATGTAAAATTCTGTAAATTTGCACGTCTGGGTAAAAGTAGTCTGCGTCTTTTTCAAAGACAGTAAATTAACTACTGCACTTAACCAGTGTCAAATCTGTACAATTCACAGTGTGATGGCCAAATTGTTAGGGCGCTGATCATCGGTACCAGAGAGTTTGGGTTCAAATCCCAAGGAATGGCAAAGATGTTCGTAGACGTTCAGAATTGGCTTTAAGCAGGTACCTTGCTCATTAGCTCACGTGTTGCAAAGAAGTAGACCAAACCAAATACAATGAAGAATCTACAATTGAAAATTTCTGCAGTCTAGCATAGATGAGTCACAGCCCATATAGGAATCAATAAATTTATAATTGAAAAAAAATAGCATTTATTACATTAAATATAATGTTACTCGATTGGCTTAAGGATGTAAAATCCAATTAGGTGTATTTAGGTCTAAAATATAACAAAATCGGTTAAAATTACTTTTTGATAATAAATATAATTTATTAAAGCATTTCTATTGTTTAAAAAAGATACATTTTATTCTGCATTTTAAATATATGCTTTGTATATATAAAATGCCTCTTTTTTTCACAAAATTTTGAAGATAACTTTTAACATTCATACTGTTAAAAGCAAATCTAAATTAAAACTATATACAATAAAGTTTTCGTTCAAGGTAATAATAAGTAAGTTTAAAATTAGCTGCAGATGTTACTCTTAAGGCTACATTACAATCCATTTTTATAAGTTATTAACGTAAAAATAAGAAATTTAAAGCACATTAATTAAAGTATGAGTAAATTAATCGCACTAAAAGTTTTTTTTAACTATTTCCTAATAATTCATTTTTATGACAATTTATTATATTTACAATAATTATTGCCTTTAAATTTTTCCTAGACTCCCACAATGTTATTACCCGACACATTTAACATACATTCAACTGCACATCGGCATTGATCTAAATTTTAATTTTATTTATAGTTGCAATTTCAGTATAAGTAAAGACAATTCGAATCTTCAATCAAAATTCTACCAAATTTTATAAATATATTTTCTTTCAATAAATTTATTACAGTGTAATTATACAGTAACTTTGAAAAATTATTCTTTTTGAAATCTAATCTAAATCAAAAGATTTACATTAGTTTTTTAGTGGTTACCAATATTTATTTATGCACATACTTATTGTTAACCGCTTGTGTAGAATACCTACCATTCAAAATATCGTTTTTGTACTGCTGCCATCTAGTGATTTTACTTTAAAGTAAAACGTATTTTCTAGAAATTTTGTTTGTACTATACATATAATACAGAACTGAAGCAATATAACAAGTATTTTCCACTACAATAGCAATATTTTAAGTTTTGTTTTGTTAGCATGTTATTATATCTCAACATAGCATCTTACATAGTATGATTAAAATACATCTTAGAACCTAATATTTCTTATTCATTCATTTAGTCCTTTCCATTTACAAATTAGGCTTCTATTTAATCATTAAAATAAGTTTAAAAATTCTGATAATTCTGCAAATAATCAAATATTTATATCAAACTATATAACAAAATAGTATGTTTTGTATTCATAAGTTTAGTAACATTCACTCTTACGTCTAGTCGTTTGTTTTTATATTTATCAAAACATACTATTTCAAAATAAATCTTATATCATCTTTATTAATTCTTCTAAAGATTTAATAACAAGAATTTTATACGAATTATTCAATGTTTTTATAAGATTCGAAACAAGTCTTAAACGTTTCATAAACATTTGTATAATTAAGCGTTGAAAGAGTGTTAGTCATTAAACTGACTCTGTTAGATAAAAATGTTTTGTTTAGTGCTGCCATCTATTGACATTTTTGTGACACGAACTATAGTAGGAAGATGTTTGAGTGTTTAGAAATTAAATTCGAATATAACTCTCTTATTTGTGACAAAAAAAAATATATTTTCATCAGGAATATTTAACAGGTTGCTATATTTAAAATGAAAACAAAAACTTTGATTTATCTAATATAAATTTAGTAAAGCAAAGATATAGCTACTGGAAAGTGAACATATCACTCGAATAGATTAGCCAGCGTACTCTCCTGATTTAAATCCCATCGAACATATGCGGGATTCTTTGGGGAGACGCATTGCTACAAGCTTATAGCCTTCAGAGAACACCCAAAAACTCAAACAGATGCTGATTGCAGAATGGGCACTCCTACCACAAGAAATGTTAGACCAGCTAGTTCTGATTATGCGGACACCGTGCGAAGCAAAAAATTGCAGTTAGGGGAGGATGTTAAGGAACATCTGCTTGTTGTTCTTCCTCTTGGGCAGACATTCATGAGTCATGATACTATGCGTAAAAAAAAAAAAAAAAAAAAAAGTTTTAATCAGGAATATTTAACAGGTTGCTATATTTAAAATGAGAGATTTTAAATGGGAGTTATATTTAAAATGATTTATTTTATATAAGTTTAGTAAAGGAAATATGTAGTTACTGGAAAGTGAAGATATCATTCGAATGGATTGGTCAGAGTACTCCCCTGATTTAAATCCCATCGAACATATGTGAGATGCTTTGGGGAGATGCATTGTAACATCCTCTGGAGAACACCCAACAACTCAAACAGATGCTGAATGCGGAATGGAAGCTCCTACCGTAAGGAATGTTGAACCAGCTGGTTCTGAGTATGCGGAGACCATGCAAAGCAACCATTGCAGTAAGGGAGGGCATATGCCATATTAAAGAACATTTGTTTATTGTTATTTCTCTTGGATAGACAATCATGAGTCACTTTTCTATGCGTTCAATAAGGCTTGTTTCTGTTTGATTCCATACCGTATGTATTGTATTCCTTTTTCAGCGCTGATTCTTTCGTCATCCTTTACGCACATAATGCTCTCCCTCATTTCTAAATTTCATGTCTCTCAGATCATTTCTCGTGAAGTTATGGCAAAAAACACACCTGTTACTTAAGATTTGCACAACAGTGTATATAGAGATACCTATTTTAATGCTTTTTACATACACATATTTAAAGAAGGAATGTTAGAAAGATTATAAAAGGAGTTATAATAGAAAATGGGAAATAACAAGCATGAATTGTTCACAATTAAATGCAATTGTTTCCTGATATTTTCGACAGAATCAACCCTAGAGTAGTCGCGTCGATTGTTAAAACGTTTGGGCGAAAACGGAACTCTAATTACGATGTGTGAGGCGCCAGTCATCGCTGGTTGAGACAGAACAGACTTGCGGTTTTTTTTTTTCTTTTATTCAAACACGAAAACCATATGTATTAGTCACTTCTGTGTAAATCGCTCGACGATAAAGTCGGTATTCGAATTCGTTAATTCTTATTTAATCTTATTCGCATTAAAAGTTAAAGTTTTAGAAAATTGGCCTTTTCTTTGGTGTACATGTGTCTACATAATTCTTGTGTCCAGCCCTGGGAGATGGGTAAGTTACCCAATCGTTTCTATTCACTTATAATCTTGTATTACGTTTTGTAAACAATTAATTCTTTACATCTTTCTTTATTCGTAAGGGGAATTAAAGCTCCCCATTAATTTGGTCCGACGTTAATACTTGCATGTCGGTCATTTCCCCGCCTTTAGACTCTGCAAAATCGAGATGATCAATTTCAACTTTCAAAATCAATAAATTCCAGAAAAACACAAAAAAGATCTTGATATATCAAAACGGGTAGGAATAATGCCTAAAGTCAGATACCAGGAATGATATCACTGCAAGTTAAAGGATGGGGGAGGTTGCACGAATAGAAATAATTCCTTCAATATATTCCTTACTCACATGTTTTTAAAATGTTTTTCATAATTTAATATTTTTTTATGTGATTCATTTCAAATAGTTGCGTAGAAACGTAGATGTTCTATTTTGTATTACGTAAAGAGTATAATACACGGAATTATGGGATTTATCTCTTGCTCTCCATGGGATCACGTGACGTTTGACTACAATCCCGGAAAAAAGAGTTGAAACCATTGCTCATATAAATGAGTTAATCTGACCCTCCAAGTAAACACATTTTTAAGAGGTCAAATGATGGTTACTTTATTATCACAACTACTTTAAACGGAGTTATAGATATCTCCCACTATCGGGATATTTTGCCTAAAACTGCATTTCTTCTTCAATTACAAATATCTATTTGACGGGAGATTAAAATCCTTCGATTTCTTCTCCACATACTCAGTTTATATTTTAGCGTCCCAGATAATATTGATTGCACCAAAACCTAAAACATCTTAAGCTAGAAAAATCCCACTAATATATTTCATCTTTAATCATATTAAAATTTTTCTTCAGTTGAAATGTTGTCATGTTTCGCCGACACTCTCTTTGCTAAGTCGTCCTTAAAACGTGCATCATTATCATGAATTTAAAAATACCAAAAATACTACTCTAAAAAATTAAAGAAGAATGTAACATATAAATGTGGAACTAACATAATTTAATATGCTGAAATGAAAACAACAATATTTTTAAATATTAACTGCCTCGGTTAAAAAATAATTCTATAATTTTATTTAAATTGTAAAAGAAAATTATACTTTTAAGTGTTTTTTTATCCTCGGATTGAATAGACTTTTTTAGACATAACTTAACTCTTTAAAACCTAGACCTTCGAATTCAATTGTTTCCCAGTTCTCAATCTAATAGCCCAAAGTTTGCATGTTTCCCAATTCCCCAGTTTTTATTTATTCATCTGTGCAATTATGTAAACATGTTCATCACCAATGGTCCAATACCTCGCCACATTGAAGAGATGCCACAGAAATCCTATGTGAACATCAGACCAAGCATGTCCAACCAGCATCCCGTAGACCGCATGCGGCCCATTTAAAAACTTTTTGCTGCCAATTGAAGTTTTCAACTGTCTATATAGTTATAGTCATTTAGACTATACACAGTTGAAACATAGAATTTTAGTTATTGAAACATAGAATATTAGTTGAAACCAAAGCTTCAACTTTATGAAAATCATTTACGGTCAAATAATTTGATTCATTTCCCATTATTAAATGACTATAAAAGTGACCATAAAAATTTCTTCAAATATGCTACTGAAATCGCAAAGTTACTTTTCAGTTCTAAATTCTCATACATGCAAAAGGAAATCTCTAAAATATTCTTATCTCCATTTAACGTAGAAGTTGAATCAGCGCCTCCAAAATTACAAATGGAGCTAATAGAATTGCAATCAAACATTGAGCTAAAATGCATCTATGAATAAGATTGAGTGTTATCAAAAATATATCGCCGAAGATAAATTCCCAAATTTAAGACGATTAGCAATGTGCATTATATCAGCAGTTGGAACTACTTATTGCTGCGAATCATTTTTTTCCAAAGTAAACCTGGTAAAACAAAGTGTCGCGGCAGGTTGCTTGATAGAAACATGACCAATAAGCTACAATGCACGTCGACTACATTATCCGTTGATATTAACAAAATCTCTAAAATACAAAAAAAAATCCCACATTAATTTTAAGATAATACAAGTGGTAGTGCTTGTGAATAAACTATAATATGTATTTAAAATAAAATATAATAATAATATTTTAACACTCATGATTAGGGAGAAAGATACGGTGTTGGGGGTGATTATAAATACAGTATAGTTAATGTTTATTGTCGTTGTAGTTATGATATATGTATAACAACTTTAATGTATAGTAGCAGCTGGCACTGTAAAAATCCATATTTTGAATATTGCACGATAATAAAATATTTTGAATAAATTTTTGTTTTATTTTTATATGTGGGGCCCACCAACCGATTTGGTTTGGGCACCCCTGCATCAGACCCTATGAGATTCATAATGAAGATAATTATAATCGTCAAATTCATCATAAATTGCATAAACGTAGTCATGTAGAATTTTTATTACTATAATTGTAGTATAGCGGCAAAACAATCAGATAAATCTAGTGTTTTATATAAAAAGTAAAAATATTAAAGACTTCAGTAAAACTTTTAAAAAGAGGTTATATGCTCGTCATATTTAGTTTATAAGGGAGGGGGTTTAAAAATTACGACATCCAACTTGTAATTGCAACTCAGCACAATAAAAACTAGCAAACTTCGAGATAAGATATTTAAATTAAGTGTTATCCTTAAACTAATGGAAAATGTTTGACTTAAATATAGTTGTTTTTATTTATTTTTTAACTTTTCTCTCGCAATGTTCCTGAAAACAAAACAAAAGTAACATTATAAACAAACAGTAAACTACCAATTTACAAAATAAATCATTGTTTTCACACAGAATTAAAAATATCTATTTAAAAATATCTATTATATTAGATGGAAAATAATGAAAACTTAAGAAATTGATTGAGTTGTAAGGGATTGATACTACATTCCTAGTAAACAATGTAAGAGACAATTTTAGAGATGTCAAACTGAATTAATTGTTGTACATTTCAAAAAATGATAAGTTCGAACTATTTCCTATTCTGTATCTAAATAAGCTTCTTCACGACATTAGTATATCTGATCCAGGAATTATATTCAAAGATAAATAGTTCGAGTACATTAGGTGACAGAAAAAATTGTTAAAGCAATTTTGTATAAATTGCATTCTTAAAAAAATCTAACAAGCGTTCGATTTTAAATCCTAAGATGATTTAAGTTTAAGTGTTCGAATAAACTTAAAGCAGCTGATGATACAACTCTTTAAACCTTCTAAATATAAATCATTTACATCATTTTCAATTCACTTGCAAGCACTAATGTCTTTTTGAACAGATTCTTTATATTTCAAGCGATAAACAACAGCTTTGTGCTCTCTGTATAAAACAAAACAATAATATTGTTTGCTTATCACCAATGTTTCAACACAAAAACAACTTTGAAAGAAAGTATTATGTTTAGGTATATTCAGAAAGTCAAACTGGAAATTTGTATTAAACTTCAAATTATAAATTTGTATTAAATCACGAAGATGTATTTTTGACATAAGATACAACAAGAAAACATTATCAATTCAGGGATGTTATCTAACGAAAAATATTCAAGAGTGAAAATTCGTTTAAAAAGAGAAAAATTCTTTTTCTTTTCAGAAAAAAATCTTTTTCTAAGCAATTATATTTTATATAATTTTTTATTTCAATTCTATCCAGAATTTTACATTTCGATATTTTTACACCCATAACCCATTATCTGTTTTCATTCATATAGATAAGGGTACACGTAAAATATTTCGTAGAATTTTAAAAGGGTATAGAAAGACAAAACGAAACAGTTTTTTTGGTTACACGATTTGCATTAGGAAATTATGAATTTATACGCTGGTCAAAATGAAAAATGAAAATGTAAAATAAAAGCACTTCATTTGGATTTAACAGTAAAATATCTTGAATGAGACTTGCAGGAATTCTAACTAGCGTTATCGAACATTCTCCTTTTCCTTACTAGAAAATATTGGCTCACATCTTCGCATGCATGAGATGGCATCTCGTCGGCATTCTAGAAGGTTCTAGACAAAACGGAAGTTCTCGCTAAAGCACGAAAATGTCCGACATGGTGGATGTAAAAGCAATAAAAATGCAACAGATTCTAGTTTTGTTAACACTGAACACCGGTGTTGTCAAATCTCAATAAATTTCTGTATTCTTGGTAATATGAGAGGTTTAAAATTAATATCATTGTGCAGATCTAGCTCCAAAATACTCAAAATAAATTATTATTGTATGGTGAAAGAAAGAGCACTAAAAAGACACTGGATCCTTGTTTTGTTAATGCTAAGGATCGGTGTTATGAAATATCAATAAACTTCCATTTTCATGGTAATTTTTAACTTTTAAAATTGAGATCATCGGGTAGGTTTAGCTCCAAAATACTCAAAATACATTATTATTGTACTGTTGAAGAAAGATCAATAAAAAGACACCGTATTCTTTTTTTGTTAATACTGATGATCGATGTTGCCAAATATCAATAAATTTTTGTATTCTTGGTAATTTGTAAGGTTTAAAAATAAGATCATAGTGCAGATTCAGTGCCAAAATAATCAAACAACATTATTATTGAATTATGGATGCAAGAGCAATAAAAAGACACCTGATTCTTGTTTTGTCAATGCTGAGGATCAGTGTTGTCAAATGCTAATAAATGTACGTATTTATAGTAATTTATAATGTTTAAAATTAAGTTGGTAGTATATGTTTAGCTGCAAAATATTCAAAATACATTATTATCGTATATACATTTTATTTTCTGCAGTGAGCGGGATGCAAATTATAATTGAAAATTGGGCCACAAATACTGAAAAGTTGAGAAACGCTGCAGTAAACTATTTAGTGAGGACTGTTTTACAGCAGATTTTCAAAAACGTGACTGCTATCAGGAATACATGCTTATTATATTTGACGTACGACTAAAGGAGGTATACCCCTGAGGTTATCTCTCATTTAGCACTACCCAGAGAACAGGTACGGCTTGAAGCTAGTGGCAGCGAACGCGAGAGACGTTGTCCCCCAGGCACTGGTAAAGGAAATGTAAAAACTGCTACAATACTCAAACATATTCTAATAATGGAAAACAAAAAGACATATAAAACTTTATATTTGGTAATTTTCGCAGAATTTAATTTTTATATATTAAATTATTTTTAAAAAGTTATGCAAATTCTATTTGAACTTTTTCTTTAAACTGAAAATATATGTCTATGATCAGTGGGTGAATAATAAGCTAATGACTTTATTATGAACAATCTATATGCTGCATAGAATATTAAACTTACGATATTTGGCTTAAAATGAAAGGTAAAGGTACTTCGGGTGTATTTTGCACAACAGAAGTAACTAAAAACAGCACTTACACAATATTGCTTTTCCATTACATTAAAATATTTTCCCACTCACATAGATTTTAATACCTTCTAATACCTAATTACGAATATATAAAATGGAACTTCAAACCATGATTTCGAATATTGTAGCTGGGAATTTAAATCTTAAATGCATAATTGATTGAAAGAATTTTAATGTCTCGCATTACTTAATGAATGGTAAGAAGTCCTTTATATAAACTAATAACTCTTTTTTCCATTAAATCATAGTATGTTACAGACTCAAGTGGAGAATCTAGTTAATTATTTCCTAATAAACTTATAGCTAGAAAAGAGGCCTTCCGTCTAAAAGTTAAATTATCATAACATAAACATTTTACTGCGAAAGAAATTAGTGTCTTTTGTGTAAATTTAAAAGTCCTTATTATGCTTTTGTCCCCTTTTAATATCTATCTTTCCATGGCAAAATGCATTAATGATAAAATGAAATAAATATAAAAAAATATAGAACTAAAACAAAGATTGACTAAATGCTGTTGAGGATATTAATAATAATAATAATAATAATAATAATATATATATATATATATATATATATATATGTATATATATATATGTATGTATATTTATGTATATATATATATATATATGTATGTATATTTATGTATATAATATAATATATATATATGTATGTATTATATATATATATATATATATATATGTATTTATATATATATGTATGTATATAATGTTATATATATGTATATATATATGTAATATATATATATATATATAAATATATATATTTATATATATATAATATATATATATATATGTATATATATATAAATATATAGATATATATATTTATATATGTCGTGGTTATTAAACATATATATATATTTTAATATCTTTATTTAATTCACTTCATATAAAATGTCTCATTTAATATACATAAGAAAGAGCATTTTCCCTATTAATATATATTATATATATTTGCTTAATATTATATTATATATATATATATATTATGTGACTAATAATATTACTATTTATAAAGAATTAATTATCTCTTAATATTATATTTTAAATCCTGACAATTTTTAAGCTTGCACAGGCAGGAGGATTCCTGACCAAATCCCCAGAGGACCTAAAATTTTAAAAAAACATCTAATAATTATCAAAAAATAATAAATTTTAAGTACTTAATTCATTCAGAGCAGGTGGCTCCCTAAAAAAACACTGTTTATAATAACTGACAAAATTTTCAAAAGTAGAAAAAATCATATGATGGTGCTATAAAATGATTAAAGTCTTTTACACAATTACCTAAATCACAAAAATCTTTCCTGAAAATCATACACATTATACAATTGTAAAAAGAACATGAACTTGGGAATATATGGTTAAATATAAATAAAATATGTTAGGAATAATAATATATTTCTTATAGAAAACCAACACCTTGAGTGAAAAAAATCTTAGGAGCTCCCAAAAATAACAGTATGAGTATAGTAAGAGATTAAAAAACACATCAAAATATCACTAATATATGGTGAAAGCAAAACAAATGACTTTGTGAATAGTTTCTCTTATAGCGCAGTCCAACAGTATTATGTAATGTCCTTGAGTTCTTATCACAATCAGCAGTAGTATAATATGTAATACAGTAAAAAAGTAAATAAAAATTTAATAGGAACCTAGGTTTGATAACAATGTACATTGTATTGAGATCTCTTGTCAGCAAACATCATTATGTAATTTAATTACAAAATTTCACTTCATTTCTTATCCTTCGTTGGTTCATCAAAATACAAAATATATCATATGTCGACAACTTCAATCTATTCCAAAAATAATATTATAACAGAATTTCATCATGGTAATTTTCTCAAAAATTATTCAGTAACTTATAATCTCAAAAGTAAAAAAGGTGTCATAATGAAAATCACTCATTATGTGGCAAAAGTAAGATCAAAACAATATAGTGTTTACAACAGTGTATACATTTTTTTAAAACAGGTGTGTGATTCTTGTTTGTGTCTGTTTGTGTACGGTTTTTTTCTTCCTGGGCATATTAAATTTAGAACAGGAAACTCCCTGGGCAATTAAAATTAATTATCAAAAATATAATAATAGCAAAATATCAATTAATTATAAAAACAGCAAAATCAAAAACCTTCCTTAATCAAAATAAAACAAAATTCAAAACATAATGTCATTATCAGTTCTTATGTGAAAATCAGCAATAAAGTTGACTCCATAGATGAACAAAAATAGTTATACATCTTCATGGTGCATCAAAACATCTTCAGTTAAAAAAGAGAATCTATGTAATATTAAAATTATAATTAAATCAAAATACAATTTCAAAAATTTCAACAACATTCTATAAATCCCCAGTATATTCCCCCCTCACAATGAGAAAAAAATTCTTCTTTACATGCCAATCAATAAAAAGCAAAAATAAAAAAACGACTAAATACAAATCTAGTTAAATATAAGAAATGAATATAAAATAGTACATAAATATCAAAATATCTCTAGTTAAAGTTCGTAATCAGCAGATCATTTCTTTAAAAACAAAACCTCACTCGGCAAAAGTTGTCAAAACATCATCTCAGTTCGATTACAACTCAGTTCAGACCGAAAATGCCACATCATAAGAATTTAGAATTCACAGTTTTTGCAATAGTTATAACAAGGAAATAAAAGATTTAACGTTATCGGAAGCAGTAATTTATGCGCTCAAGCCACAAAAAGGGTACAGTTTTAGATTGCCGGGATTCGGAGTTACAACTTGTACAATTTTGTTAGCTTCCGACCAAGGTCACAGACGATTCACATTTTTATCGATAAAAATAATAGAATTTTCAATCACGCGCGCTGAAAATAAAATAATTTTTTCTCTTCGGTCAAAAGTTTTGCCCATGTAGGTGGCCTTTTCTACGTGATAAAATCATAGAATAATCAAATTTCTCTAAGATCAAAATTTTAAATTCCGAAGGAAATTATTAAATTTTAACTCTGTTAATATATAAAAGCCAAAAATTATTCTTAAATGAGTAAGTTTTACAGTGAAAAATATTGTGATCCTTACATTTCAAATATCAAAATTTAACCAAACATCATGTTAATAAAACACCAAAAAAGTAAAATTTAACCACTTCTTCAATATTAAAAATCAAAAAGGAAAACAATCATAACAATTTTTTTTAAGAATTATCACATGTCTAGAAATGTTATTAATTTAAACAAATTTAGATATGTTTACAAGAACAGAAATTTCAAGCTATAAATTCTAGAAATGCAAATACACATTAATTTGAAAAAAGTTTCGATTTTAAAAAGTCTTATTATATTTTTTTATACTGAAATCTTAATTGAGGAATTTTTTTTAAATGCTCTGTAAAAAATTAATTTTACTTTATATGCCGAAAAAACAAAAGTCAAGCAGTAAGTTTTTGTAGAATTTTTTGTTCACTAATTTGCTGAAATTTAATATTGCACTCGTCTTGAAGAGTTCTTGCGTGGCTTTAAAGGAAAAGCGGTCATCTCGATGGGGAAGGCTCCTTGTATGGAGCTTCGGTGACATAAGCACATAGAAATCCCGACACGGACCTGCCAGTCCAGTAGGCCGGATCTCTCGCATACAAGGTTTTCGAAACTCTTTCTGCCGACGGCGGATGGAAGCCATGGTCCTGGATGATTATCCGTGTATGTCTGAGCTCGCGTGATCGGATATAATTGTTCGCGTTTGAGAATCCTATCCATTGTTGGTCCAGTAGTATAAATTCAAAAGAAACAGGCAAAAATTCAGGCAGCGAAATTCAGTTCAGTCCAACACGAAAAGGATTTTCCCTCAAAAGTAGAATGTACATCAGTTCAAATTATTGTTATCCGCATAGTTCGTGAGCCTGCTCGGCTGTTGTTGTACATCTTCAAAAAAAAAAAAAAAAAAAAAAAAAAAAAGGCACCCAACTGCTAACAAATTTAGTTTTCAATACTTCGAGGAGCCACGTCTGCCTATAGTAATTGCTTATCGCTCTCTCTCTAGCTGCCCATATCACTGCGCGTGAGCCGTATTTATGTGACTAATAACGCGAGGCGCGTTACTCCCATTAAAAGAATCCCTAATTAAATCTCTTAAATTACTCTATTTTAAATCCTGACAACTTTATGTGAATTGCACACCCAGGATTCCTGAAGCAAGTCCATAAATATTTGAAAAAAACATCTAATTAATTATCCCAAAAAATAATAAATTTAAGTTACTTAATTCAGTCAGAGCAGGTGGCTCCCTCACAAAAAAAAAACACTGTTATAATAACTGACAAAAATTTCAAAAGTAGTAAAAATCTCCCTATGATGGTGCTATAAAATGATTAAAGTCTTTTACACAATTACCTAAATCACAAAAATCTTTCCTGAAAATCATACATATTATATAATTGTAAAAAGAACATGAACTTAAGAATATATGGTTAATATGGTTAAATAAGAATCCCTAATTAAATCTTTTAAATTACTCTATATTTTAAATCCTGGCATATATATATATATATATATATATATATATATATATATATATATATATATATATATATATATATATATGTATATATATATATATATATATATATATATGTATGTATATATATATATATATATATATATATATATATATATATATATATATATATATATATATATATATATATATATGTATATATATATATATATGTATGTATGTATGTATGTATATATATATATATGTATGTGTGTATGTGTGTATATATATATATACAACTTTTACTTCATATTTTAAGTAGAGTAGGGCTTTATTGAAAAGTTAATCGGTACTTAAAATTTAACTTTGGCTTAGCTATTTAATTAAATACCTTTTTAATATCTAAAAAAACTTTCTTAAGAACTTTTCATCTTTATTTTACCCCATAATATCATTTATTTCCTATCAGTTAAAAAGATCAAAGATGCAAATATTTTGAGGAAATCGTTTTTAACTAAACCGCTCTTCAGTTTATGTATAATTTAACAATGGTATTTATTCCCATAGTAGTAGTAAATTATTAATTAGAAGTAAGCAATATTTCGCTTTAAAAGTATTTACAAACTCCGTACACAAAATGATGTCTTTAGATAGACTTGTTGTATAGAAAAATCTTGATCTCGTGCAATCGTTATAAGAAATAGAAAAAAATTACATATTTAATTGAAAGTTTGTTTTTTATTTTTGCTCTTTTCTTGATAAACTTGTAATTATTGCATGGATACAAATAAATTGATGTAATCAAGATCCATCAACACTCGAATTTGTATAGAAAATTTAGTTGTGATGACTGTAACTTGTATGAGGCACGTGGTCATAAGCCGAATCCCCATTGGTAAAGACAATTACTGATATAGTTATGTTGATATTTATGATAGAGTGGGCATCAATAAAATTAAAAACTGTTACAAAAGTCAAAAACAGTTACAGTAAAAAAGAACCCATCTCTTATATAATAATTGCTCTTATATAATAAAAGTTATTTGTCCGTCTGTCCTCTAATTTATCAAGCGTTTGTACCTGGAATGGATAGAGGAATCCATATTGGATTCTTGATGAGTTAGGGTTAGCAAAATTCACAGAGACTTCGAAAACTTTGAAATCCACCCATTCCACAATTTTTGATCGTTTAATTCTATTATTTCAGACTATATTTTCCCGGTTAAGAGCTGGCTATTGAATTAATCAATTTATCACATTATAAATCGAAGAAAATAACATTTTTTAGCATTTTTATGTCATTCCTTTAAACATCTCATTTAATCATTTCTTATTTAAAATTATTAAAAAATCCTCTGCATTATTTTCATATGTTTCATCACTGTACATGGATAATACTTAAATAATTTTTTCTTATATTTGGCTTAAATAACAGATTAGGTACATATGACATAATTTTAAATTTAATGATTGATTATTTTTATTGCAATGAAACTTTTATCACCGGTATTAACAACAAATTCTTTTCATAAAAGTCTAGGAGTCCATTTCAAGGAATTATAAATATTTAGCTTTTAAGTTATATATCTTTGAAAATTAAAAAGATTGTTCGTTTATGTATATACATAACCACACAGTTTGCAATCAATTCGTTAAATTTTGGACATCATTCATATATACCACCAAATAATCACTGTCAATATTAAAACCTCTGCTGTCCCTCCTATCACGTAATATGACAAGATAAATTAAAGTTGGCAACTAACATGTGGTCAGTAAAGATAAACAGATTATTGAGCGTGTACCAGATAATTCTCAGCCAAAAAACAAACCATTTTTACCTGCCTCATAGGGTATTTTACAAATCTGGAAAATTAAAAGTTTTACTGATCCCATCATATGACCCGCTATACGTTAGTTAAAAAACAAAAGAAAATATATACAGACCCTAAATAGTTTTCTAAAATTCAATTAAATAAAAAAATTATAAATAAAATTACTCTATACGAAAAGAAAATAAACGTTCGATAACGAGTGCTACTCACAGTTAGACACAGGGTCGGAGCAACTTTTCACAGCCAAATACCATCAAAATTGCTCTTGAAGATGAATAGAAAATTTATAATACCAAAACTACTTTATTAAAAATTGAAAATATATTTCGTATTATTTAAACTATTAGATATTAAAAATATTTTGAAATGCAGATCTTTATTAGCATTCCGAAAGCACAAGTATAAGACACAAACTAGTTAAACCTTATATCACGTCTTTATATTTCGTTATTTTAACCAAATAAAGATCTATTTTTCAAGCCAAATACCATCAAAATTGCTCTTGAAGATGAATAGAAAATTTATAATACCAAAACTACTTTATTAAAAATTGAAAATATATTTCGTATTATTTAAACTATTAGATATTAAAAATATTTTGAAATGCAGATCTTTATTAGCATTCCGAAAGCACAAGTATAAGACACAAACTAGTTAAAAACTTATATCACGTCTTTATATTTCGTTATTTTAACCAAATAAAGATCTATTTTTCACAGGGTCTCTCTTCCAACCATAAACACTAAATAAAATTACAAATTTGAATGCTTGTTCCCTGGGTATCTGGAGCCGAAATAAATTAAAAGCATCTATTTCTGAGAAAAATATTCACAGAAAATTGCGGAAATGCATGTTATTGGGGTCAAGAAGACCTAAAAAGCAACTACTGAAAATCTGGGAAGTTTATTTCTATTAGGTGATTTCGTGAGGAATGTTTTCTAATGCTTAGACCTCACAAGTCCTTGCGGATTAAAATTAATGAAACAGAAATTTTGTGGATGCAATCATACATTTCATAATATTTTTATGATATTTTCGGTCCTTTTTTTATGGATGCATTTAAAATTATAATAAATTAAATTACAATTATCTTAAAATAAAATATTTACAAGTTAGAGAAGAGAAAATTAAAGTAATATGAAAAATAAAAAGTAGGTGAAATTTCAAGTCCGGAGAGGAGTGCTTGAATTTTATGAGTGTGTAAAAGACACAGATCTCCGAAATTCTTTCACGAAGTCCTTTTTATGTATGGTAGTATTTATAGTTTTTTTAAATTTAATCTGTAAATGAGTGTATCTGAATCTAAAATTCCTGATGTTCATCCAGTGCCACTTTTGCAACTTAGAAAAATGTCTCTTCCATAACAGAGACGATGCTGGGAGAAAAGAGATGAAAATTTCAGGAAGAGAGCCACAGTACTTTTGATTATTGTGTACCTACTGAAATATTTAGTTTCAATTTAGGTTTTTATTTTATTTGTATACTGTCGTGCTTAAGAAAAACACATACTTCAGAAAAAAAATGAAATTATTTTAATAATATTTTATATTGAATCTCCATTTATGGTACTATTTATAGTAAAGTCTTGCAATGAGTATCAGAATTAAAATTCTTGATGTTCATCCAATGCCTCTTTTGCAACTTAGAAGAAGACCATTCTCATAATACAGATGATAATGGGAGAAAAGAGATACCAATTTTCAGGAAGAGAGCCATAATGTATTTGATTATTGTGTTGTTACTCAATTATTCTCATTTCAATTTAGCTTTTTAGTTCATTTATGTACTGCAGTGCTTGAGAAAAACAAATACTTCTGAACAAAATAATGTTATTTTAAGATTATTTTACATTGAGTTTCCGTTTAGGGTAGTATTTATAGTTTTTTTATAATGAAGTCTTGCAATGAGTATCAGATTTAAAATTCCTGATGTTCATACAATAACACTTTTGCAACTTAGAAGAACGTCTTTTCCATAATAGAACAGATGGTGGGAGACAAGAGATTGAAAGTTTCAGGAAGACAGCTAGAATATCTTTGATTACTGTGTACTTAATCAATTACTCTCGTTTCAGTTTAGCTTTTTATTTCATTTCTATAATGTAGTGCTTGAGAAAAACAGATACTTTTGAAAAAAAAAGAAGTTATTATAAGATTATTTTACATTGAGTTTCCATTTAGGGTAGAATTTATAGTTTTTTATACTTAAGTTTTGCAATGGGTATCAGAATTAAAATTGCTGATTTTAATGCAATGCCACTTTTGCAACTTAAAAGAGTGTCTCTTCCATATTAGAGACGATGGTGCGAGAGAAGAGATGAAAATTTTAAGAATGACAGCCATAGTATCTTTCATTACTGTGCACTTACTCAATTAGTCTCGTTTCAATTTAGCTTTTTATTTTACTTGTATCCTGTAGGGCTTGAGAAGAACAAAATAAAGTAATTTTAAGATTATTTTACATTGAGTTACCATTTATGATAATATTTATAGATTTTTATAATGAAGTACTGCAATGAGTAAAATTAAATTCATGATGTTCATCCAGTGCCACATTTGCAATTTAGAAGAAAGCCGTTTTCATAATACAGACGATGGTGGGAGAGAAGAGATGCCAATTTTAAGGAAGAGAGCCATAATGTATTTGATTACTCTGTTATTGTTCAATTATTCTCTTTTCAATTTAGCTTTTTATTTTAATTGTATTCTTTAGTGCTTGAGAAAAAACATACTTCTGAACAAAATGAAGTTATATTATGAATATTTTACTTTGAGTTTCTTTTTTTGGTAGTGTTTATAGTTTTTAATGAAGTATTGTAATGAGTATCAGGATTAAAATTGGTGATGTTCATCCAATGCCGTTTTTGCAACTTAGAAGAATGTCTTTCTCATAAGACAGACGATACTGGGAGAGAAGAGATGCCGATTTTCAAGAACAGAGCCATAATGTGTTTGATTTTTGTGTATTTACTCAATTGTTCTCGATTCAATTTAGCTTTTTATTTTATTTGTATCATGTAGTGCTTGAGAAGAACAAAATGAAATTATTTTTATATTAATTATGGTAATATTTGTAGTTTTTTATAATGAAGTACTGCAGTGAGTATCAGAAATAAAATTTCTGATGGTTATCCAATGCCACATTTGAAACTTAGAAAAATGTCTCTTACACAATACAGACGACGGTGGGAGAGAAGAGATGCCAATTTTCAGGAAGAGATTCATAATGTATTTGATCATTGTGTACTTACTCAATTATTATCCTTTCAATTTAGTTTTGTTTTTCATTTGTATACTGTAGTACTTGAGGAAAACACATACTTCTGAACAAAAGGAAGTTATTTTATGAATATTTTATACTGAGTTTCCATTTATGGTAGTATTTATAGTTTTTTATAACGGAGTATTGCAATGAGTATCAGAATTAAAATTTCTGATGTTCATCCAATGCCCCTTTTGCAACTTAAAAGAATGTCTTTCTCATGAGACAGACGATACTGGGAGAGAAGAGATGCCGATTTTCAGGAAGAGAGCCATAATGTGTTTGATTTTTGTGTATTTACTCAATTGTCTAGTTTAATTTAGCTTTTTATTTTATTTGTATCCTGTAGTGCTTGAGAAGAACAATATGAAATTTTTTCAATATTATTTTACAATGAGTTTCCATTTACGGTAGTATTTATAGTTTTTTATAATAAAGTACTGCAATGAGTATCAGAAATAAAATTTCTGATGTTCATCCAATGCCACTTTTTCAACTTAGAAGAATGTCTCTTACATAATACAGACGATGGTGGGAGAGAAGAGATGCCAGTTTTCAGGAAGTGTGTCATAATGTATTTAATCGTTGTGTACTTACTCAATTATTATCGTTTCAATTTAGTTTTATTTTTCATTTGTATACTGTAGTTCTTGAGAAAAACACATACTTCTAAAAAATGAAGTTATTTTAAGATTATTTCATATTCAGTTTTCATTTATGGTAGTATTTATAGTTTTTTATAACGGAGTATTGCAATGAGTATCAGAATTAAAATTTCTGATGTTCATCCAATGCCCCTTTTGCAACTTAGAAGAATGTCTTTCTCATGAGACAGACGATACTGGGAGAGAAGAGATGCCGATTTTCAAGAAGAGAGCTATAATGGGTTTGATTTTTGTGTATTTACTCAATTGTTCTCGTTTCAATTTAGCTTTTTATTTTATTTGTAGCCTGTAGTGCTTGAGAAGAACAAAATGAAATTATTTTAATATTATTTTACAATGAGTTTCCACTTATGGTAGTATTTATAGTTTTGTATAATGAAGTACTGCAATGAATATCAGAAAAAAAATTTCTGATGTTCATCCAATGCCACTTTTTCAACTTAGAAGAATTGCTCTTACATAATACAGACGATGGTGGGAGAGAAGAGATGCCAATTTTCAGGAAGTGTGTCATAATGTATTTAATCGTTGTGTACTTACTCAATTATTATCGTTTCAATTTAGTTTTATTTTTCATTTGTATACTGTAGTGCTTGAGGAAAACACATACTTCTGAACAAAATGAAGTTATTTTAAGAATATTTTATTCTGAGTTTCCATTTGTGGCAGTATTTATAGTTTTTATAATGAAGTATTACCAATAAGTATCAGAATTAACATTTCTGACGTTCATGTAATGCCACTTTTGCAACTTAGAAGAATGTATTTCTCATAATACGGACGATGGTGGGAGAGAAGAGATGTCAATTTTCAGGAAGAGAACCATAATGTATTTGATTATTGTGTACTTACTCAATTATTCTCTTTTCAATTTAGTTTGTTTTTTCATTTGCATACTGTAGTACTTGAGAAAAACACATTCTTCTTAACAAAATAAAGTTATTTTAAGATTATTTTACATTCAGTTTCCAGCTTTGTAGTATTTATAGTTTTGTATAATGAAGTATTGCCAATAAGTATCAGAATTAAAATTCCTGATGCCACTATTGCAACTTAGAAGAATGTCTTTCTCAAAAAGACAATAATGGGAGAGAAGAGATGAAATGTTGCAAGAAGACAGCCATAGTATATTTGATTATTGCACACTTTCTGAAATATTTTCGTTTCAATTTAACTTTTTCTTCATTTGTATACTGTAGTGCTTGACTGAAGCATACTTCTTAATAAAATAAAGTTATTTTAAGATAATTTTACATAGAGCTTCCATTTATGGTAGTATTTACAGTTTTTTTATAATGTAGTATTGCAATGAGTATCATAATTAAAATTATAGTTGTTCATCCAATGCCATTATTGCAACTTAGAATGTCTTTTTCATAAAACAGACGATGGTGGGAGAGAAGTGGCACCAAGTTTCAGGACGAGAGCCATAATGTATTCGATTATTGTGCACTTACTCAATTATTTTCGTTTCAATTTAGCTTTTTATTCTATTTGTATACTGTAGTGCTTGAGAGAAGCAAATACTTCTGAACAAAATGAAGTTATTTTATTTAGGAAAAGATTATTTTAAATTTTGTTTCCATTTATGGAAGTATTTATAGTTTTTTATAATAAAGTATTTCAATGAGTTTCTACAGGATTAAAATCCTGATGGTCATCCAATGCTACTTTTGCAACTTAGAAGAATGTCCCTTCTATTATAGAGACGATGGCGGGAGAGAAGAGATGAAAAAATTCAGGAAGACAGCCATAGTATATTTGATTACAGTCTACTTACTGAAATAGTTTCGTTTCAATTTATCTTTTTATTTCATTTGTACACTGTACTATTTGTGTAAAACACATACTTATGAACAAAATGCAGTTGTTTTAAGACTATTTTACATTGAGATTTCTTTTATGGTAGTATTTTTAGGTTTTTTATTAATAAAGTATTGTAATGAGTATCAGAATTAAAATTCCTTATGTTCACCCAGTGCCACTTTTGCAACTTAGAAGAATGTCTTTTTCATAATACAGACGATGGTGGGAGAGAACAGATGGCAATTTTCA
The DNA here is from genome assembly GCA_032207245.1 of Pardosa pseudoannulata. Classification (NCBI taxonomy): domain Eukaryota; kingdom Metazoa; phylum Arthropoda; class Arachnida; order Araneae; family Lycosidae; genus Pardosa; species Pardosa pseudoannulata. Next base: position 4,837,377 of record CM063500.1, on the reverse strand, counting down.
GTAACAGAGCCGTAATGTATTTGATGATTATGTATTAATTCCATTGCTTTCGTTTCAGTTTAGCTTTTTATTTCATTTGTATACTGTAGTTCTTGAGAAAAACACATACTTTTGTACAAAATGAATTTATTTTAAGATTGTTTTACATTGAGTTTCCATTTATATTAGTATTTATAGTTTTTTATAATTAAGTATTGCAATGAGTATCAGAATGAAAATTCCTGATGTTCATCCAATGCCACTTTTGCAACTTAGAATAATGTAATTCTCATAACACAGACGATGGTGGGAGAGAAGAGATGCCAATTTTCGGGAAGAGAGCCATAATACATTTGATTATTGTGTACTTACTCAATTATTGTAATTTCAATTTAGCTTTTTTGTTCATTTGTATTCTGTAGTCCTTGAGAAACACACAAACTTTTGTACAAAATGAAGTTATTTTAAGGTTATTTTACTCTGTTTCCTTTTATGGTAGTATTTATAGTTTTTTATAATGAAATATTGAAATGAGTATCAGAATTAAATACCTGAACTATAAGCAATGCCACTATTGCAACCTAAAAGAATGTCTTTCTTATAATAGAGACGATGGTGGGAGAGAAGAGATGACAATTTTAGAGAAATGAGCCTTAATGTATTCGATTATTGTGTTGTTATTCAATTATTCTCGTTCCAATTTAGCTTTTTAGCTCATTTGTATACCGTAGTGCTTGAGAAAAACACATACTTCTGAATAAACTAAGTTATTTGAAGAATATTTTTCTTTTAGTTTCCATTTATGGTAGTATCTATAGTTTTTATAATTAAGTCTTGCAATGAGTATCAAAATTAAAATTCATGATGTTCATCCAATGCCACTGTTGCAACTTAGAAGAATATCTCTGTCATAAAAGAAATAATTGTTGGAGAGAAGAGATGCCATAATGGATTTGATTACTGTGTACTTTCTGAAATATTTTCGTTTCAACTTAGCTTTTTATTTCAACTTAGTTATTTTAGTGCTTAGAGAAACATATACATCGGAACAAAATTAAGTTATTTAAAGATTGTTTTACTTTGTGTTTGGCATGTTTAGTGTAGAACCCTTATGGTGAATGTGAAACATTCCCTCGATAACTTCTTTATGTACAAAATAATCAAAATATTAAAACAAACTTAATTTATGTGATTTAATGAAATTGTGGTATGTTTTAGTACTCATTTGCATTATTCTTTGATATAATTGTAAAGTTATGTATATGAAACAAAGTGAAAATTAAACCACCGGTCAGATAGTGTTAGCTCCTATTATTTTTATGTTTCAGTATATGCTGAGCAAGGAGAAGCCTAGGCAACTAGCTTATTGAAGATAATGCATTCTATCTATTCCATAAAAGATATGTGGCACAAGTCCAAACGTAGAACTTAAACTTTTATTTCAGACCTACGAAAATGACATGTTTCTCCTTCAAATGCAGATAAACAAGTGATACTTTGAAACACATATGGATTACAGGGTTGGATCACACAGCGAGAGACTCATAGAATTTTCTCAAGGATCCAGCAACTTTAGTCAGCGAATTTAACAGTAGAAAGGAACTTCGATCAGGGGAAAAACTGAGCTATTCGCCAGAAATAACTGGAAAATGCAGATAGTGCGCGGAAAATTTGTATTTATTTCAGGGCTAATTTGGAAAATGGAATAAAATAATTTAAGTCACGAACGAGCATTATAATAAGATATTTTGTGACTGGGAAAATAGATATGCAGGAATAAGAATTTGAATGAGTAGAATTTTTAATAGATATTTAAAGTGTAATAATTTTGATATATTACATATATAAATGAGTTAATATTTATGGGAATTTAGACATTTATTAAAATAAATCCAAAGTAGTTCTTCATTTGGTGTAATAAGTGTTGAGACTACTCTTTATTTTTCTATATTATTTTCTGACTCTCATATTGAAAATATTTACTAAATATTACCATTAATATTAAACACATTTTATTTGTATGAAAGTTTTGAATTCTTAGCTTGACTTTTCTTCTTTTGCTGAAAATCCATACCTTATTTCAAGAGATGTTTTATCAGTGCATAAGCATCTTATTTCGAGAGATGTTTTATCAGTGCATATACATGAAATTTTTGGAACTACTAATTATATTATTATAAATAAAAATTTAACCTTCATTAGAATATATTCATGATACCTAGGATTTTTTTTCATTACTTTTTTTTGTCAAATTTTTAGCATACTAATTGATTTTTTAGCATACCACGGGTATTAAATATTGGCTATTAAAAATGTGTAATGCAAAATGCAAATTATGACATTATACAGTAAATATATATTTGAACATTATAATTCCAAAATAATAATAAAAGATACTAAATTATGTAGATATCACACTGTTTACTTAATTTTTTATAAGCGACATACACTTGCTTGTTAGATATCTTAGTTGATATGAAATCCTTTCATAAATAAAGATTAAATTTTAAACGCAACCAAAATATTATTTTTAATTATGGAACTATGCTTTATTTATAAAATTTTCCAATTAAGGAGCAGGCACTATTATACGTCCTCATTTCCTTCAACTAAGTAAAATATTGAGTAAAATTGTACATTTATACGTAAATAACATGTATCTTAACGAAGTAAACTTTATTATTTATTGTGCAAATTAAATTTGATTTAACTTCGCTTGCCATAAAAAAAGTTCAGTTTAAATGAAGGTACATTTTAATCTTTTTGGCTTGTAACATGCATCGTTAAATGTCTTATCAGCTTTAAAAGTGTTGGAAAAATAAATTTCTGATAGTAATAGTAAAGGTTTAGGGTTAAACTTTATTTGAACACTGTACAAACATTTTCTACAATTTAATTTTTTTATGTCGTTTGAAAGTATATAGAATAAACATGCTAAATTTTAATGATTATGAACTCTCATTTCCTTTAACATGTTTGTTTATCCTTTGTTGCCAATTAAGTTTTAAAATTATATTCCATTTAAAATTAATATTTAATTAAAACTTCATCTAAAATATATTTAATCGGTTTAAAATATTAGTTCAAATCACAAAGTATTCTATTTTGATAAACTTGCATAAGTTATAATAACTTTATTTTAAATCTTTAAAAATATTTTTACTCATATTAGAAAATCTACTTTTTGTAATACATAAAAACAAAGAGACATAGTTAATATATAGTGTTAAGAAATAATTTATATATGGTCAATATAAATGACAACAGTTAAAGAGTATGTATATATATATATATATATATATATATATATATATATATATATATATAAATATATATATATATATATGTATATATATATATATATATATATGTGTATATATATGTATATATATGTATATATATATATATATATATATATATATATATATATATATATATATATATATATATATATATATATATATATATATATATATATATATATATATATAATATATATATATATATATATATATATATATATATATATATATATATATATATATATATATATATATATATATATATATATATATATATATATATATATATATATATATATATATATATATATATATATATATATATATATATATATATATATATATATATATATATATATATATATATATATATATATATATATATATATATATATATATATATATATATATATATATATATATATATATATATATATATATATATATATATATATATATATATATATATATATATATATATATATATATATATATATATATATATATATATATATATATATATATATATATATATATATATACATACAGAGAGAGAAGATAGATATAGAGAAAGAAAATGCATTGGGCCTACAGGAAGAGCTGATTAGCTCTTTCTCTGTATGAGTTAAATACATCAATTAGCTTGTGTATATAGGGTTTTTTTAGTTTCTCGAAAATTTTCAATATATTTTACTTTAATTTCGGCTGTCTTTATAGTAATTAATTTTAAAATAATCTAAGATGCAGAGTTTTCCAAAATAATGTAGCATTGTGGAGATATTTAATTTAAGATATATTGTAATTAAAGTGATTTTTTTCCTTCCAGTTAAAAATAAATTTAATTAGACTTAACCCTTTTTTTTCTATGTACTGTAATTAGACTTTCAAATAAGTGCTTCAAAACAATCTTATTATTGTTTACTGTTTGGTCGTCTATCTTAAAAACAACTAAACCAATTTAATCATTTCCTTGTTAAAATGTTTACGCTTACTTTATATATTTTCTATATAAGTTATACTCTAAGAGGATTTTTTGCAGGGAATATATTAATTTACCAAGTGTGTGTTTGATGTCAAGGAATTTATCAGGCATCGCATTGGTTTAGTAAACATCAAAAAAGATAAGTATTGCAATATATAAAGAGTAGATTGCAATAATTGCTTTATATGCTGCCCGAAGCAGGTCTAAGATAAACAGTCAAACATTTGTAAAAATTTCCTAAGATAACAAACCAGCTTACTTAGACAAATTTTAGATCTTAAATCTATCTATAGTTGACGATTTCAAAAGGATTTATGGCAAAGTAAAAAACATATGAGTTACAAAGAAATACAGTGTATATAGAAATTAATGGCATGGCAATGTAACAGTTTTAAGTGTAAATACTTTGTGGATATTCTTAATTATAAATGTTAATGTTAGCAATATGAAGCGCCTGGAACTATTTTTATTTTTTATTCTTTCCCTCCAAATGTGCATTCAGCTGTATTTTATTTGAAACACAGCAAAATGAAATACTGTTCATGTAAATTTTCAGTTCGCTGAGTTTGACTGCCGTATAAAAAAACCGTATGGGTTGAAGGCGGGAGCTCATTGAATGTAAGCACAGCGATTGTTTTGGTTAGCTGTAGCAAGTGTGGCTTACAGCAGTGCTTTACTTTAATTTGTAATTAACATAGTTTAAATAAAATATGTCTTGTTTAAATAAAAATAGATGTTTTTAACGGAGTCTTTTGGACTTATCATATTTTTATACTGCACCTAGTCACATACATCAATTCCATTGCTATCATTTATATAAATGCACTCTACGTTACCGGTAGGAAAGGTAACAGTTAAAGATATTTATAAGGAAGTATAACTATAGATATTTAAGATCGGGGTAAAGGTTTTGACTTAATAGTGGCAGTGTTAAAATAAAAAAAAAGTGACTTGTACATAAATACTTGTACATAAAACATTACACATCCACATAATCATGTCTATGTTTCTACATCAATTGCAATAAGCATATTTTGTAAAAAAATCATGCAACATAAATCAATAAGCAGGAATAAGGTTAAATAATGTCACCAAGAATATCCCTAAGTACCTAAATTAATAACTCTAAGTATTGATAACTCCGTTGCTATATAAATAATGTAATTTAAAAGATAAGGAATAAGAAAATATAAATTTGTATATGGATATCTGCTTTGATCAGGGGACCTCCTTTAAAATTACGATGGCTTATTAAAACGATTAATTCTACCCAGAGTGTAGAAAAAAGATCTCGGGTGTGTAAGGGAGCTTATTTCCCTTCAGATGCATGGAGCAACGATATATGCATACACACATATGCATGAATGTATTTATATATATACAAACTTCTGTCCGTGTGTTTGTAATAGAACTCCTTCTAAACGGCTGGACTGATTTTGATGACATTTTGTATATGTAATGGATTTGAGAATGGTGTAGATTCACAAGTGGATCCGATAAAAAAAAATGTTTGTTAAAAATCAAGAATTGCGTGATTGTTAAGAATATTATAATACCTCTTGAAACCCTTCATTGCCCACGTATTATGATGAGGCGATTTAGATCATTAATATAATTGAAATAATTAATATAATTGATATCATTATTATAATTGATTAATTAACATAATTGATTAATTAATATAATTGATTAATAATATAATTGATTAATTAATATAATTGTTATAAATAAAACAAGAAGTGAAATACTAGGGATCTAAATCTGACCTCCTCACATCTTTTGTGAAGAAGAGAGGACCTATAAAAATTAGTTGAAAGGATCCGTCATGTGCGGGACTCTTGAGCTGGGTTCTGATCTCAGTCCGAGATTAGAATTATGTCTCCGTTCATGACACTAAATAAGAATGTGCCTTTGTGGAGTTATTTATGAGTCCCCAAGGGACAGTGTCCAATTTGAAAGGGTAAGGTTTTCCCATGTTTGCGGTTTCAAGGCTTGGAAAGGGAAATGAAATGAAGATGGACAGCTCTGCTGATTGGAGAAAGAAAAACAAGAAAAGACAGAGATGAAAATAATATATATAAAAAAGAAAGATTGTTGCTGGGTTAGGAGTCGAGAGTTGGAGGGTTGAAGTAGAAGAACAGATCTCAGGAATTGGAGTGCAGAGTTCAAGGACCAAGCCGAAGTCTCACAGAATCACCAAATTATTTAGAAGGCCCCAGACCAAAGGTAGGACTGAAGTCTGCATTGTCATCCCATCAATCGAGAGTACACACAAAGACTCCCGACCTGAGTACCGGTCTGGCATATCCCTGTAGATGCACATCCCTTTGAATATCCACAAAGGTACTTATTATAAATATTTGAATTTGGAAGTAGGTAATCTCTCTTCTTTTTTAAATGTTTTTTTTTTAATTTGAATAAATTTTCTATACATGGACATATAAATAGTATAACAATAAATTTTCTTATTTTATTTTAAACTATCAACTCTGTGTGTGTTTATTTTAAATGTTTTATAGTTGATTTTAGTAATTGTTAATTAGCTTATTAGTTTTTTTTAAACTAAGTCTGTAGTCTCTCAGAACCTGTGGTTAAATTTAAAACTAAAATAGTCAACACAACGCCATACAAATATAATTTAGGCTTTGACTAACAAAATAGTAACACCTATAAATTTGATCATAAGTAAATAACTAAATTTAATGAGAGCTACTCGACATGTATTTGTGGAGCAGTAGTCGGCACTTCATTAAGAGTCCAGCATCGAATCCCCATGCAGGCGATGTGGGAATTTTAATTTAATTTAATTGCATTTGTGATGACTGTACGCATGGGGGAGTCAAGATTTTAAAAATAATTTCTTTTCTTTCTTTTCCAACAAAACGTCTAATTTATAATTTCTTTAAAAACATTTTACAGTTTTCGGCTTTACAGTGTTAAAACAGAACAACCTCCGCCAGGTTGTCTAGTTTATACAATATATATATATATGTACCGAGGTACTTTCCCACGGTGATCTGCACGTGCATGCACAGCTGTGGGAGGATTTTCCTAGAGGAATTTAGGACTCCAATTGTTCACTTCAAGTTTAGGGACCCCTGCAGAGAAGGTATAGATCACGGAATATCAGCGTAATGGTCAAGCTCGTACAGAGATGTAACCATGAGTTATTGGAGAAGGGGAGAAAAAGTAACGTAAGCTTGCACAAAAGGGGCTATTTTAATGAGCCCACCTGCACACCCGAAGCGGAGGCAGATGTGGGAAAATTTCTCGAAAGCAAGCGATTGGAGAGGAAGAAAAAAAGGGGTGTTGAAACCGAGGTGAGGAGTTTGGAAACGAAGTGATGAAGGAGTTGAAGTCGGGATTCGAGAGAAGTGGGACAATAATCCACCAGCACCGACTCATCCCGTGCGCCCGAATATCCGGACCGACTCACAACATGAGGAAAGCCTCTACCTGACCCCCTCTACCAACTGAAGACCTACGCCTCGTATAAGAAAGGCCCGGCATGCTCCCCTGTGCCTTTAATAGAAATAAAGATAAAATAATATTTACAGTCACTTAATTTAGGCCTCTTTTAATAATTTAACAGCGTGATAGAATTGTAATAATTATAGTGTAAATATAAAACATGAATAATTGATGATTATGATATATGATAACCAAGAATCAACTTGTAAATGAATGTACAGAATAAATGTCTGAATCTCAATATAAAGTATTATATTCTTTCTGTATTTCCCCCTTGTAACGAACACTGGTGTATAGGTTGTAAGTGCATTACAACAATATATATATATATATATATATATATATATATATATGTGTGTGTGTGTGTGTGTGTGTGTGTGTGCTAATTACTTTCACATAATTTTTATATTTCTTTTCTCAAATTAATTTATAGAGTTGCAAATATTTTATTCATTCACATATGTAGGCGTTTACTCTTTTGTGCTAGCGTGGTCTTTTCTCAAGATATTAAAAATGCATAAAATGTCAATCAATCCCGGGAAGAAAACTACTACGGAAGAAGTTATTAAATCATCTTAATTTTGCAGTGTGGTGGAGCTCTGTATACGACTTTCATGACAACTGCAATGGTGAAATTTAAGCTGTTTAGTAATTCCTTTACTTAATATATATGATTATTTATCACTGGTAAGGAACTTCAGAAATTGATGATTGATGTTGTGTTTTTATTTAATGAGGACATATCAGCTTTACATGACTTTAAATAGAAGATATTTTCTTGTTTCTAACCTTAAAATTAGCATAGTAACTGTTAAGTTAGTATCGGAAATGAGATTTTCAGCATATGCCCTCTATTTTTATGTAATTAATTTAGCTTAATTTACTTGTTTATTAAAAAATATTTTTATTAGCAGTAAATTAAGACCGTGTTTCAAAAATTAGAAAATGTTCCTGATACACAGTGTGAATACTTACAACAACACAAAATAAATTTCTTTAACATTTTTTTTGCTTTTTTAACACATTGTTTGAGGGTACATTTCGCAGCTGAATTATACCGGGTGGGGCCGTTTTATCGTAAATTTAGTTTTTCAGTTAAATTTCAATAAAAATTATTTAATTTTACATCCGTCGCATCGACTGGTGTAAAAACTAGTTTTTATTTGTCTAACTTTTTCCAGAATCTATGTGTTATATTAATGGGTAGACAGGAACATTTGGCTTCGTTTTTCCTGTATATACCGTTATTTTTGTACCCACAAACAAACCATGTTGTTACACTAACCCGTACTAGTACGTGACCCACGCTCAAGTGTCAATCGTCAGAAAACGTACTAGCAAACGAGTCCAGCATAGAATGTGCTAAAAATTATTAGGTATATTTTTCTACCTATTTAAAGTTTTAAAAAATAACATAAAAATGACAAAAAGGAACTGAATTTCAAAAAAGGTAAAATCATGTTTAAAAATTCCGTTTCAAATACTATAAATAAATACTAAACTAAATAATCAACAATATAAAAAAGTTGTTTAGAGTTTCATATGAAGTCAATAATGTATTTACAGTGAAAATTTGCTAATGACATATGCAATAGTTTTTTATTTACTGTGCACGAGATTTGGAAAAACAAAATTTTAAGTACGGGGTATTTAAACTGTTTACAGTTCCCTTAAAATCTATGATATTAAAGGCAAAGCTTGTATAATTTTACAGGTTTTAATTCAAATAATTCAATGAGGTTTATTTTGAATGATTAAGAAAAGACCAGATATTTTTAAAAATGTAGAAATAAAAAATAAATCTTTAGAACGTATAAATGTTATGCTTCCCATTAAGCTTTTTGGGAATTCACTTCTTTGTTCTCTTTTTCCCCTTGTGGTAGTGTGGTCGTTTATCACTTGAGAGGAATTTCAATGAGGAGCAAATATGTTGCGTTTTGGCTTAAGCGGTATTTGTACATCTTACCTTGCTTATTACAATTGAAATTAAGTATTTCAACAAAAATACTCATATTGGTTATACTTGAATAAGATTTGGCATGCTAAAGATTTACATATTAACATACATGCATAGAAACTTTAATAATGAAATTTTCAATACTTATATTCACCATCCTTGAACATATTTAGATTTGTTTTGTTTTGACTCTAGTACTAACAAATCAAGCAAAATTGAAAATCTTTTAGCTGTAGATGGTAGGAATTTCAAATTCACAACTTTTATAACAGCTAGTTGTGCATTTATGATTTGCAACGGGCAGATTTTCTAACGAGATATTTCAATAAAACTTTCATCAATGCCTATAAAAGACAGCAAGTGTCCGGCACAGTTGTTAGATACGCTACTGTTGCTAAAATTGCAGCAATCAAGGTTATTAAGATTTAAATGAGTTTAAACGTGGTGTTATAGTCTAGATAGAAATAGTATCTCCAAGGTAGCAATAAAATTTAGATTCTTCTGTACGACCATGTCACGAGTGTACAGTGAATATCGGTTCTGGTAAATCGGGTAAAACATCAAACCTACGAGATCGCTGAAAATGGAAAAAGGACTGGGGATGGGGAGAATCATTAAACGTGACAGAAGTGTAATCCTTCAAGTGTAATATTACTACATATTTCAGTGGTGGGCCATCAACAAGTGTAAACGTGCGAACCATTCAAAGAAACGTCATCGATATGGGCTTTCGGATCCGAAGACCCACTCTTGTACTCTTAATGATTGCACGACACAAATCCTTGCCTGGGCCCATCAACACCGACTTTGGACTGCTGATGACTGAAAACACGTTGTCTGGTCTGGCGAGTCTCATTTCAAATTGTATCAAACAGATGGATGTGTACGGGTATGGAGACAACCTAATGAAACCATGGACCCTGCATGTCAACAGGGGACTGCTGGAACTAGTGGAGGCTCTGTGATGGTATGGTGCAGTTGGAGTGGTATGGGCATCCTGATACGTCTAAATAAGAGTCTGACAGGTGACATATAGGCATCCTGTCTTATTACATGCACACTTTAGTGTACATTGTATATTCTGATGGACTTGGGGAATTTCAGTAGAACAATGCGACACCCCACATGTTAAAAATTGCTACAGATTGACTTCAGAAACACTCTTCTGACTTTAAACTCTTCCGTAGACCACCCAAAACTCTAGACATGAAGATTATTGAGCATACTGGGATGCCTTTCAACGTGCTGTTCAGAAGTCATTTTCACTACTTCGTATGTACTGCTAGCAATTTTTGGACAAGCCTACATGATCCACGGTGTTAATTATCTCCAGCACTACTTCAGACATTAGTCGACTCCATGCCGCGTCGTATTAAGGCAGTTTTACCTGCTTGCGGGTCTCTACAACATATTTGGGAGAAGTACCAGTTTTTTCGTTCTTCAGTGTATGTCTATACATATGTCTGTGTAGGAGACAGTAAAGAAAATTAATAGCCTAATGTAGGTATTTTGTGTAAAATCCCAAAGATGGCACTTTAAGGAATATAGTGTCAGCAAACTTACCGTAATCTGAGAGTTCAAACATGCCGACTTAAATTTTTAGACAAGATACCTCATTAAAGCCTGACAAAATTCTCATGGGTTTTTCAATCTAAAATCAAGGGCAAAAATTCCGTGTCTCTTTGCTTTCTCCTAATAACCCCTAATCTGAATTTACCACTAGGGCTAGAGGTCACGTTCTTGGGGAAGGGGGTCTAAATTATTTAAACTTTATAGTGCTTTGGAAATAATTTAAGAAATTTCCTCAACAAAAAGGATATGTAAACTACCCAATAGAGATTTTTGGTATAGATTTAGACCTAGATATTTTACCCAGACATTTTCTTAGATTTCTACTGATAGCTGATCCCTTAGTGTATCCCTCCTTATAATGAAATGGGCAACCATTCACCTAACTTTTTCCTTGTAAAGGTCTTAGGTGATGAAAACTATGATTTGTTCTCGTCATGACTGCAATCACCAGTGTTATATACCTTCACTGAAACGTATCTCTCTCTCTCTCTCTCTCTCTCTCTCTCTCTCTCTATATATATATATATATATATATATATATATATATATATATATATATATATATATATATATATATATATATATATATATATATATATATATATATATATATATATATATATATATATATATATATATATATATATATGTATATATATATTATATATATATTATATAATATATATATATATATATATTATATAATATATATATATATATATATATATATATGTATATATATATATATATATATATATAATATATATATATATATATATATATATATATATATATATATATATATATATATATATATAATATATATATATATATATATATATATATATCAACAATATCAATATTTTTTAACTAATTTATTTGAAACAATGCTTTAAAAAGTCATTCCTTGTATCCTCCAAATGTAATACAGAAATTTGAAAAAAAATCATTTTGTAAAGAAATATCTATATAACAATATAATGGTTGTTATCATTTGAAGTCTCTAAAGATTACTCCATACGATATATTTTCAAACATCTGCATTATCTTCAGAGGTGAAACTAACTTTGAACTTTGTTAAAATTTAAAATGATGATTCTGATTATGTATCATTCAAATGAAGTAATCACGCATAACTTAAGCTCCTAATAAGAAGTGATGTGGTGAGTTCATCAGAGTATATAATATATCTCAAAATATTTGAAATCGTCAGCATTATTACTTTTATAATAATTTTATTTTATTTTTTATTATAAAGTTATAAAATATAACAAAAAATATAAAATTACTTGTACTTAATTAAGAGCATACAGCACATATGCTGTTAAAAATTAATTTATTTTGATACGTCTAATGTGAAATTTTGTACTTTAAATAACTACTAGCACAGGAAAAATGGATTATGGAGTACAATATTTGAAACATTCCATATTCAATTTTAACTAATCAGTATTATTTAAATTATTTTTCTATTTAACTTAGAGCATACATCATATATGTTGTTAAAATTAACTTGTTTTGATACATCTAATTTGAAATTTTGTACTTTAAGTAAATGCTAGTAAAGGAAAAATGAATTAAGTAGTACAATATTTGAAACATTAGATACGCACTTTTAACTAGTCTGTAACATTTAAATTATTTTGATATTTCACTTATAGAATACTGCATGTTGTTAAAATTAACTTGTTTTGTTACGACTAATTTGAAATTTTGCACTTTAAATAACTATTAGTACAGAAAAATGGATTATGCAGTACAATACTTGAAACATTCCATACGTACTTTTAAGTAATCTGTAACTTTTAAATTAATTTGCTATTTAACTTAGAGCATACATCATATATATTGTTCAAATTAATGTGTTTTGATAGTCTAATTTGAAATTTTGTACTTTAAATAACTTCTAGTACAGGAAAAATGGATTTTATAGTACAGTATTTGAAACATTATATACGCACTTTTAACTAATCTGTAATGTGTAAATTATTTTATTATTTAACTTATAGCATGACGCGTATATGTTGTTAAAATTAACTTGTTTTGTTACGTCTAATTTGAAATTTTGTACTTTCAATAACTCTTGGTTAAAATGGATGTTTTTCCATTTATTACTTATTTTCAAATAATTTTTTCTTTTCTCTGAATATTATTACATTTTAAGATTTAAATAAGATCTCATAAATACATATTTAAAATAAATAATAAAGATAATTTTTAACCCTCTAAGCGGTTCGCACGTACAATTCCACTGGTTGTCACGTACAATTTTCGACCTCCAAAAACGTTCCGAAAATGAATGTTGTGTACATTTCTGCCAGTGCTTTCCCCCATGGAATTTTGAGGTAGGAGGGTCAGATCGATTGTTTAGGAACTGCATCCCTCTTTGACTGACATTTATTGAGGGATGAACCCCTACTCCCTGAGGCACGAAAACCCTGATAGTTTCTCATGGCTTTGTAAATTTCTATTTCGAAGTATTTCGTTTGCGGTAACAGATGTATATCTAATTGCACCACTTAAATATCTTGGATGACTTTGGTAAAAAAATGTAAATATTTCTCTTAAAAGGTATTTTTATTCGTACTTTTAGAACCATTATTTCTTATGGGATGATCTTCGAGACTTGACGAGCTTTATGTGTATTAAAAATTAACAATCAATAATGTCTATTTATATATATCTATTTATAACCGGAAGTAAAGGGACAATAACGAGGGTGGGTTTCCCGTATTCCAATCTAATCGACAAAAGGTGAAGTAAAAAATCATAGAACACTTTGGTCACTGACACAATAAAACTTTTTTTCCTCGGTGTGTTCCACTTGGAGGGTTAAAATTGATACTTCTAACACCATTTAATAATTAAAAGTTTAAACAGTGATTGATATTTTATTTTCCAATATTAAATCTTCTAAGTAAGTACATATTTGCGATTTAACAATATATTTTAATACAAAAATAGTTCTGAAGCTAGTTTATTTCTGTAATGTATTATTTTCGAAATAATTTACTTTTATTGAGAGTTTAATACATAAATACAGATTTCTTATTATGTTTAAACAGTTTTTCTAGCGAGACATAAAATTATTTAATAAGTATTCTAGAAATTTCTTAAATATAAAGTGTATTATACTATGATATCACTTTTAAATGTTCTTTACACTTTTTTTATACATTTACTTAAATTATCAATAAATACACCATATAATTATTACCTTAATTATCAATAAATCAAAGATTTATTTGAGATTATATTAGTTTATCTTTAGAGTTTTCATACATGTATAATTTTTAAAAAGATTGCAAATTACCAATAAAAAACACTCTTTTAAAAATTACTCTGTATAGCTAAACATACGATTTTAAACATATTTCAATTGATACACAATTTAAAAATTTATGTGCTTGCTAATGGCATTTTTAAATAAGAATTAAGGATATAAAGAAGCATTTTAGTATATCCAGTGCTTTCTTTTTAAGAACACAAATTTTATCAAAAGATGATTTCATATAAAAAGTGAAAGATAAATGCCAATAAAAAACTTTATAAAGTATTTTGATAAATTTGGCATTAAAGCTAGCTTAAAGAAATACCTTTCGTTATGAAATGCTTCAGTAAAGAACTGGGAGTTTCCTTTTTGATAGCTTTTGGTTTGAACTGAAATGTCGTTAAATTAATGTATTTTTCTGAATGACATTTTCCTTTCCTTTGAATAATCTAAAAAGAAACCTCATTTTTGTGATAGAATCAATATTTGGTTTTAAAAAGTACCAGGAATCATTTCACATGAACTAAATTTAATTTCTGCAGTCAGAGATATGATATATCTAATATTAAATATTTTAAGACAACATTATTTTTCATAAGAATTTTTTCTACATTTTCTTGATTTATGAAAAAGTTCTTTTAGTAATAACTATATATTTCATAAATTATACACTCTTTAATATTAACTGAACAAAATTTAATGATATCATCTTTTAAATTAAAAAAAACAATTCAAATTTGTCTGCTAAGAATTAAATAAAAAAAATTTCCAGTTGGAATTTTGTTGGTTTAAAGTGTTTATATTTTATATCACTGAAAATTCAGACTTGTTTGATTTTTATAGAGGATAAAAAAATTTAATACTAATAGTTTTTTGTATTATGTAACATATAATGTATTTCATTTAAAAATTATACATTGAAAACCTAATTAAAAATAAATCAAAATGGAACTAATGTGTTACAAAGTGTATTAAACATTGAACACAACAACTGTAAATATTTTTCTTATCATAAAATTAATCTTAACTGAATTTAAAGAAAAATAATTTACTAGTAAAATAATAAAAGGTAATGTCCTGTCTGGACTATAAATATTAATTACAAATAGTCTCTTTTTAATTATTTTTAAAATATTTCTTTAATTCTATGTAGAGCATTTGATTATTTCCTTGTTTACTATCTTAAAAGCATGCGTATGGGTTATTTCGTTAAAATCTTTTGAATACATCCATGATAAAATGCACGAAATTGTGTGTAGTAGTTAACCTTAATAAAAGGTATAATGTTTAAGATTTTTATATCATGTAATATAAAAGGAAACATATGATCTCATAAAAATAAGTTACTTTCTACTTGGTGCCTCTCACAATTTCATAACCGGTACTCCTTTAAAACCTCAGGCCTGCCCCTGTATTTAATTTTATAATTAATTTTTTAAAGCAACTATTCTTAATTTAAGGTTTAGGTTTTTCCACCCCTAAATCTAATGAGAAGTTTCAGTGGGTATATTTGAGCAAGCCGTGTCACGGTGGTTTCGCAGAGGGAGCCAAAGTTCCTTGTAATGACTCACGAGCGATAGTTCCAAGGCTCAGGACTGCGACTGTTAAAATTTTCTGCCATACCTTTAGGCCATCCCTATTCTCCAAAGTTCAACGAGCAAAATTGTTGTTCTTGTTGTCTTATGCCACTTGGTCAAACCAAGCACGATTGAGCCAGAGGCTACTCGATTTAAGGCAAAGGGATGCGCCTTTTGTTTTTAACGAGCACCTCAAAGGTGAAAGTAGGACTTATGCTCAAGTTGGTCCTCATAATTTTGAAGCAGGGACCAAGCAAAAGACCTATAGACTTGGCCTGCCACATCCAGAGTTATGAATTGAAACTTGGAGGACATTGTGACCACGAACATATTTTAAGTGCCTCAGTCATCTTTAATGAACACGAACGAGCAAAATTCATCAAGCTACATCAATAACCCTCTATTTGGTCCGTGGGGTATGTTCCACTATCACTAACTCCAGCGTTTAAGATGCCCATTAGAGTATCCAGTAGTTTTCCAAATTCCTCCAACGATCTCTGCTGCGATCGCTCGCCAGTGGTGCCTTAGTTGGCACTTTGAAGGAGGCTGGCCCGGTAGTTGGGCCCAGTACTTGCGATCTGCCCACAACTACAAGCTTTGAGGGCTTCAAGGTCAAATTTGCATTGATTGTCTATGTTGTGCAGGCCCTGGACTTCTCCAATCGACCTTGCGAGATTCAGAAGATTACATTTAAACTGAATGAAATTGCAGAATAGAAAAAAGTTTTCTTCCATGTTCCTGTTCCTTTTCCACTAGTCTCCCTCACCTTCTTAATGGTTTAGTCTCCTTCTGATGACAGTTATTGGTTAAACAGTCAAAGGTTTTTGAGATTCTCTATTGCGATGGGACCATTTGGACATGGTGTAGGCTTCCCTACATCAGGGGAATAAGTAAAATTAATAATAGGTGTAGATAAAAGTGTTATGATTGGACCATGTTAAAAGAGATTCTGCTGGCATATTATTTTCTATTAAACACATGTATTCTTTTAATAGTTGATTATTAAGAACACACATGGCATTGTTTAATTCCAATTTAAATATATGTTATACTTATAGGAATAAGCATAAATGTTTACTCGAAACGATAGTATTTGACATTTTGATAGCTTACGAACTAATGTAAAAAATGTATACGGTTTGCAACAAAAGCAAAAAATAGCTTAAATGTCAGTAAAATATTTATCGTAGTTAATAAGTAATTGAATAAGTTATATAACTATAACAGTAACATTATATTTAAAGAATTTTGCAGCTGAGAATATATATCACACACATACTAATTTTAATATAAGGATGGCAGGTGGAATGACGTTAAAAAAGATTATCTTAAATTATAGTTTAATACTCTCTAACTTTTTATCCCAAAATACGAAGAAATGAGACATCAAATCTTATAAACACCTTTATTTTGATGGCAAAGATTTTGATATACAGTTTTACTCCAGTACCAACTTATATAACAATAAGAAAGCTTTATTTTGTCATTTTCATTCAGAGCATATCGAAATATTTTTTCTTCTCTTTTATTACCCAAAAGTCATTTCCTTTTACTTTACTTTTTATTCTATTTTGATGCGATATTTGAGATACATATTAGAAGAGTATTAGAAGTGTATAGGGATTCAATTATCACGGTTACTACATAAGAAATAATCGATAAAATATATAAACGAGCTTTCCTTTCTTATTTCATAAGAAAATTTTAATAGGTTTTATTAATTATATGTGTTTCTAGAAATTTTTATAATTATAAATATAATAGTTGTATAGGTAATATAAAAAGGATTTAATACCGAATTCTTTCAATTTTATTGCAGTAAAATAATACTTGACAACTAGACTTTTAGAATAACACTTACATATATAATACAGCTAATAATTTTTTTACGTTATTATTCAATATTTATTGTCATTAATCCACGATGTAATAACAATGTTAATGTGTCTAAAAATATGAATAAATGAGAATTCTTCTTTTATTAAGCTTAGGAAAGGCTTTATTTGGAAAGTAAGGACTTCAATATCCAGTTTTAGTTCAGTATACCTTATATAAAAATACTCAACGCTTGTTTTATCATAACATTGAGAGACTATAAAAAATCACTTTTTTTTACTCACTAGTCGTATTATCTTACTTTTTACTCTTTTGTACATTTGAAGAAATATCTGATGTAAATAGAAGAAAATTTAAGGTTTACTGTGGTTCATATATTATTGATATTAGAATAGAAATATCAGATAATAATACAGAAAAGAGTTTATCTTATATTATTCCATACAGTATTTAAAAAGTGGAGTGTAAGAAAAATATTTGTAGTTTTATTCATTATATAAATATTTCTTGAGTTTTTATCTTTATAAATAAATAATTGAATAAGCTTATTAATAAGGAAATATAACATCGGCTTTCTTGAAGTTTATAACAGGAAAAAGTTACTAGACTCCCTATACTTTTAATGTATATACTTTTTTCTTCGTTATTTCTTCTGTATTGCTATTACACACCAGAAGGGACCTTAGTTTGCCTTACAATGTTTCTCCTGACGAGCTGTGGTAGATCAGTCGACAAAGGCAGCGATCTTATAACTGAAAGGATGCCGTCGGGGTTGGAGCTAAGATTCTCCCTGTTGTCTAAAGGTGACTGGGCACTTAAAATATGTTCGTGGTCACAAAGTCCTCCAAGTTTTCAAACAATACCTCTATTGTTGGCAGAACAATCTTGAGTGTATTCTGCTTGGTCCCTGCTTCTCAATTCCGAGGACCCAGCGAAGGTAATGTTAGTCACGTCAGTAGAGTACTTTCAGCTACATGTGCTCCACTGGTTGTGCTAAATGAGTAACAGGTTCGCAGCCTTGTTAAGGCGTTAGGACGACGTTTGTATCACTGGCTACATTGGAAAAAAATCCTTGTGTTTGACTCTAATTTTTCAATTGGAGATCTTTACAGTTTTTATGTCCATCAATATACCATTCATCCTTTTTTTCTTTGGTTTACCTCTTGGCCTACTACACATGGGTCTCCAATGAAAGATCTTTACCACTCATGTTAAGTGATCTCTAGATGTGGCCAAACCATGAGAGTCTCTTTGCTTTGAGGTATTTTACTGTCTTTATGTTTGGTAAGATCTTCTAGTTCGTTATTAATTCTTATTATCTAACAATCATTATTTAAATGTATTAGGCCATAAATTTGTCTAAGTAAATCTTAAAAATGTCAATTATTACTTACATATATTTGCATCAGATTCCAAAACTTGCATCAATAATTTACCACGGGATGGATAATTATTATGTAAATTGTTAGATTAATTGCTCTCGATATCAATTTATTTTTCAATAGATGTCGATACAAAAAAATAATATAGATTCTCTTCACAATATTACGATCAATATTCTTCAGAAATTATATTTTTACCGTGTTTTATTGAACCAAGATATTTAAGGCTATAACCAGTTTCAAATTTAAAGGTACACGCTATCAGATATTCAATATAATTGCTGGGAAATTAAGTTTTTTCCCATTATATTGTTTTTGGTTTATTAAGTAAAAGACTGGTTTAATCTGCTGCTTATGTATTTTTTTGTTTTGTTTTTGAAATTAGTATTTTTCTCTCTCTCTGTTTAGCATTGCTATATAATTTATAAATGCACAGATTTGAGTTGTTGTACTAGTAATGAAGCCGCTAATATTCATACACATCTCCAGTGGCGCGTGATGCACCCAGTGTAACGTTTTATTCCTTCCGATTCAATGTCCCCTCTCTAGCACTCTCCCAGCTTTCCCAACCAAATGTATTTATTTCCTGGGTGGCCATCTGATGCCAATTTATCTTTAGATGCCCTCTCTGCTTTTTCCCGTCAGGGGACCACATGAAGGCTATTATAGTTGGGTGTTGATGGGATTACTCCCTGTGATTCTAAGTACATTAGGTTCATATTATTGAGTTTGTATTTGTATATTGTGGTGATATACATATAATTTTTTTGGGGGAGGGAGTAATATTTTAAATTATATTATTTAATTAAATTAGTTTTAAATTAATATGTTACCGAAATGTATACATGTAAATATAATAAAAAAAGCTGAAAAAATTTATTATGTATTTCCATTTTGTAAACATTTTGTCACGGGGTGGAAAAATATCCAATAAGAAGATAATAAATATGAAAAGCAAAAGTACTTTTCAATTTTAGCTTATGTACTTAACAATCGGTGGTGGAATACCATACTTCTATTATATTCCTATGACATTCTAAGAAATAAGCTTCTTCTTTTTTATTATTACAATACCAATATACAAAATTATGTTTTTTTTATTAATTCTTAGCATATTTGAAGTAAAAAGGATGAATTTGTATCATATGTTAGCTGAAATGCTATTGTCTGCATTGTTTTTATTATATAAAATAAAAATCTAAGATAATATATGAGCAAATATTTTAGCTTATACTACTTTATTTTTAAAAAATTCTACTACATCCTATGAAACAATAAAAGTTTTTTTTATTTCTTCAGAACATGTAATCTTTTATCGAAAGTAATGGCAGTAATACGCTTACGATCAAATATCTGAAGTAAAAAATAATTTGTGATTGACTGAGGGTCGTTATATAAAATAAATATCTGACAATAATATAAATCCATTGCTACATAAAAGTATATGTAGAAGAGTTTTTGTTATTTTCTGTAGTATTATGTAATCTGTGTATCGAAAGTAATGGCAGTACGTTACGAAATTCAAATTTTACTGAAGATCACAATAAATATTTGTTTGAGTAGGGTCGTTTTAAGTGAAAATATTTATAAAGCCTTTGATGTAGTAGGAAAGGCGCAGTGTCTCTAAACACGCGAAAATTGTAGAAAAACGTAGTGTATTTACGAAGTGAAAGGTTGTTGGCAACATTTTATGGAGTACGACCTCGCAGACCAGTTTGAATGTAAGAAGGTACTGCTTCAGTGCAGTATTTTTGTCACCTTTCAACCTTTCCGCTTTCTGTGGTCAAGAGGCATTGTAGTGCCCCCTTTAGGGGTACTCTTAGAAATGACTCTGCAGCTACAGGGCACAGCTGTCGAGTCCACAATTGGCACTGTATCACTACACGGTTTTCAAATTGGTAATCCCGGTGGCGAAAAATGAGTGCACCTATTTAAGGGCGAGCATATTTGGGTTGAGGCAGAGACTAGATGCCGCCATAATGAATCTTGCTTCCCCTCAGAATTCCCATCATTTATCCTTAAACTCTCTTCTCAAGTTTTACTTTTTCCTTCTATCTGTTAAACTTCCTTCCTTTTTATAATCTTAATTATTTTAATATTAAAATAAAAAAATATAAAACTTTAAAAATCTGTGAAGTTTGCATCCACCAAAAACATTTGTTTACTTCTTAAAAAATTTTAGTATCTGTTCCTAAAACTGTACATATTTTCTATCATCTTTCATTTTTTGTTTTATTCTATGCTATTTGGGGCCCATCATAATTTCTTTTATTAATTTAAAGACTTTTCTCATTTAAATTGTTCCCATCCTAATATATCTCTGTACTTCAAGATGCACACCATGAAGAGTAATTTCTCACCCTCACCATTGGGGATTCGACTCAAGCCCAGGTGCCCCAAACAAACTACGATTCGAGTTGAGGAAGAGTTCATTATTGTTCTCTCCCTCCCCTTCTTCTCTCTCTGCTAGCCTTAGCTTCAGTAGTATAATTTAAGGCTCCTGTTTTGGAGGGTGAAATCTTAAGATTGCCATTGGTCGGTCTTTTGAAATTCTATTGGCCTATTTTTCGGCTTCTGAATCACAACAGTGTTCTGTGCTTTCACAGTATCTGGGAGTTCTACCTACGTTCTATGCTGAATCATTTATTTAAAAAAATTTTAATTGTAACCTTCTTAATGTGTTAATTCTGGTACTATTCTCCTACCAGCTTATCTCGTACCATGTTTAAACTCCATTTCATCTTCAGCTGGTTTAATATATTTTTTACCTACTATGTTTTAATTTCTTCACCTAAACTCAAGCATTGTTTTTCCTTCCCCCCCATACCCATATTTAACTTTTCTGTGTATGTCATGCCAACTCATATTCATAGTTTCATGCATTACCACTAATATTTCCTCCAGTACTAGAAGGCTTGGCCCAGGGAGAACTGTTGGGAAATCTTCCTGTGAGATCCTGTGAGGTTGAAGCAGAGAGTTGGACTGAACCTTAAATAACCCCACTTTGAACAGGCGGTTTGCAATTATGACCCCTGAAGGTATGTGAGTATATATTCTTGGCATATTACTTTGACCAACGCATTTATGCTCAATAAAATACTTTAATTTTTTTAATTTCTCTGAGTCTGTCCTTTTGGGTTGGTACATATTTACCATAGTGTGATGTTTTTTATAATTCTATTCCTCACAACGCATTGTATTTTTTATAGTCCCCGTACTTAATTCCCATTTTCTGCAATACCATCTTGTAATAAGTTTGATGTTCAAATGGGGGGACGGTATTTTCTTCAATACTTTGTAGATAATAGATATTTTCTGAATTTTCTAGGTCTCTCAATTTTACAAAGTGGTGGAAATGCATTTATCATATAATATAGGAAAACTAAGTACACATTTATTTAAAAAGAGGCCTACGAACTGTAATTTTTTCTTGGTTCAGCTAAAAAAGAAATCTGATCCGATCTGGTTTTTGTTCTTCCCAAAATAACGGTTTTCTTTTTTTCGTTCAGTTCCGAATGAATAATTCTATTTGATGTATATTTTAATTTGCACTAAATTTTGTCATAAACAAAATATGTAGTTCTATCAAAATTTAGAAGAATTTATTCTTTTTTTAATTCGTACACTATGTGAATTGGTACGATTAAACAGTATTTACAATGCAAGCTGTAAGTAGAAAATAATGCTAGTAACAAAACGACTGACGATATATCGAACCGAAAAAAACCGATACTTTTTCTGTTTTGTTCCAGTTTCCCTTCCGACTAAAATAAGAGCGATAAGCAGAAAATATTACTAGTAACAAAATGACTGACGATATATCGAACCGAAATAAACCGATATTTTTCTGTTTTGTTTCGGTTTCCGTTCCGACCAAAATAACGAAATTTTCCGGTTTTCAATTCATTTTTGGTTGTAGTCCTGCTTGAAAATCTCAATTAGAAAAATACAGTATACTTTGCTTCTGATCTAAGTGTTTTAAAATTTACACCTCTACAGCTAAGGCCGAACGCTGGCCGATTGGTTAGGGCGCTGATCGTCGGTACTGGAGTTCGTGGGTTCGAATCCCACTATGGCATGGATGTTCGTAGCCGTTCGGAATCGGCTTTAAGCAGTAGGTCCCGGTCTCATTAGCCCTCGTGTGCAAAACAGTAGACCGTAGCGCTCCAAACCAAGCCAAACCAAACCTCTACAGCTACAAATAACTAATATTATCTGTTTTATAAGAGGGAAAAATTTGTTGACTTGGTTATATTTCATAACAGTGCAAAATAAAGAAATCCTGCACATTCTAAGATAAAGACTACAGCTGTAATGAAGGTAAAGAAAAGGTTTATTGTATTTATTGTTTAGCTTTGATTGTCATTTATCCATTGATCAACAATAATTTATATTGTGTGGTCCCAAAACACAAGGAAATAAAAAATCTATTATTTTAATGTAACCTTTTTTTATTCTGGTAGAAAATATCTTGATATCTAGTTTTAATCCAGTACAAACTAATGAATAAATGTAATAGTAAGAATTAAATATTTTCATTCAGAGCCTAGAGAAATGTTCCTATTTTTCCGTCGTTACCCACAGATCACCTTATCTTATTTTCCTCTTTTCTATTTTGGCATAATATCAGAAGACAGTTGGAATATATCGTGACTCAACTATCTTCATTATTAGACAGGAAATATTAGACAATAATATAGAAAAGAGTTTGTCCTTCAATAATACATTCTAAGTTTTACAAACTTGAAATGTAACGATGGATTATTCTTTAGTTTTCTTTTCTTAGTCAAGGTATATTTTTTTTTCATTCATTAACGTTATAAAGACGATGTATTCAATATACCTAAAAAGACAATGAGCAATAATTTCAGTCCTACACGTTAAACTATCCAAAACTGAGCACTACATCACATTAATTTCTCACTTGGTTTATTATTTACTTAAATTTTATCTTTTATTAACACAATATATGCATAATGGATTATTAATAAAATACAATTATTAAAAATTTTAAGAACATATATTTCATTACATGAAAGAATATATTATATAAAATTTCTCACTTGGTTTATTATTTACTTAAATTTTATCTTTTATTAACACAATATATGCATAATGAATTATTAATAAAATACAATTATTAAAAATTTTAAGAACATATATTTCATTACATGAAAGAATATATTATATAAAATAAAAATGATATTGCATAAAATAAATTTATTTTACTATATGTCAGGATACAAAAAATATAGGCAATTTCTTTCAAAATCATATTAATCTTTACTTTAGTATACATACATATTATTATCTTTACACACATACCTCATTCAGTTTTGAAACATAAAAAAATATTTAAAAAAAATAAGAGAGACTTCTTTGTTGATAAAAATGATATCAAGGCTAACGCAGATTACTAAAAATATAATTAAGTTTAAAACAAATTTATTTTTATAAAACATGCTATAATACTACAAAATAATCTTGAACCTAAAATTGTATATGTTTAAGATACATAAATAAATGTAAAAAAATATTTGAAAAATGTGAATTTTTTTAATTAAAAATAGAAATTTATCATTAAAAATAATTTTGGGAAATATACAAGGAAATTTAGGTTCAATCGGATAAAAATTATATTGTACTCAACCTGTAATTATATTCATGAAAAAATATTTAAAACATATTTAGATAACATTCGCGTTTAATGAAAATAATTGAGAAAAATCAAGTTAAAGTCAAAATTTGTTTACAGAATATAGCTAACGGGTTTTTATTCATAACTTCTCTAAATATTTCTAAATATTAGAATTAATTAAGCAGGTTTAAAAATGTTACGAACTAAATTTCTTTTCATAAGTCACTTTTTCTGAAAAATAGAATATTTGGTAGATTTATTAATCGTATGACCTCTTAAAAATTGGAGAAGACTAAATTATGCATTTAAATAAAATATCCTGTAAGTGCTCATACGTTTTTATGTATAAAGATTTCTTATTTATAAATTTGCTTTAAATAATATGAGTAACTTATATGAAAATACTAATAGACAAAAAATTATTACACGCAAATTAAGAAAAAAATCAGTTATGTATTAATACTCATGATAATTAAATTTATAAATGTAAAATATTTTGTGATTTTTATAAACTGCAAAAGGGGAACTTTGAATTACCTTCCCGGTTTTTAAAGAAAGTTTTACTCACTTCTTTCGTTTATACGGTTTTAGAAATTCATTTTCGTATATTTGCATAAAATTGAGTCTGTTTAATTAAACACCAAGTTTGTCCCAGAAATTAAAATCTACATTTCCTGAATCCCCAAAAATATTCTTTAAAAGCAATTGAGTTTCCTGAATTTTTAATAAAAATATTCTTGAATTTAAAATACCTAAATTAATATTTTATGAATATGGTTACGTTTTTCCATTTTTCCATAAAAATGAATTTGCTTATTTGTACACCATGTCTGACAAGAATTTAGAAAACTACAGTTTTGAAATCTCTCGAAAATTTCTTTAATGTCCTCGAGTTTCCTGAATCTGAATAATAAATAATTAATAATAATATTATAAATAAATAAATAATAATAATAATATAAATTATAAATAACTCAATACTGAGTCTTTATGCATAGTTTAACATATTTTTTCATATTTGCATAACACTGAATTTTTTTAATTATAAACATATTTGTCCTAGAATTTAGAAAACTGCAATTAGGGAAAACTCCCCTTAAACTTCTTCTAGTGGCCTTGAATTTCCAGAATTTTAAATGTTTCATCGTTAGAATCTTATCTTAAGAAATTAATTTAAAAATTTTAATTCATGTGAATATGATCGCATCTTAGAAAGCTAAAAGCCTGGAAGAAAACTTCGTTGATTATCTAATATTTCTGAGGAATTTTCTCCTTTCATTAGGGAAAATTTTCTGCCTTTTACTTTATTATCTCGTATGAAAACATCTTTTGATAGCGTCGGTTATGAATGCAGGTTCACATTTTCATGCATGACTTAATATAAATTAACGTGTATATTAATCAGCCCAAAATAATGCATTCCAACCAAGAGCACTATCTTAACCAGCAGAGTTTTATATGTGAAAAGCGGCACGTATAAGGTAACCGAACGAGCTCAAATTAAGGCCAAAGTCTTATATGTTTAATTTTTTAACATAAATGTTGACTAAAAAAGTTACAGCCATTCCAGCGTATAATTAAACCTTTTCATTTTAGGCTTTATAAGGTATCTTAAATCCTTTATCCCTAATTCTTTAATTACTCAACTTTTGTTTTCTTAAAAGTATCATAAATCCATTACATAAATGGTGTTAAACACTAAAATAATAATTATCTGCAAAATAATAATTTTATGCAAAGTATAAATGAATTTTGTTAAAATAAAATGTTCCAAAACAATTCTTCAAAACTGTACCTTGTGATCTACACATAGCCAATAGATTTAATTTTTTATTATATAATTATACAGTTGGAAGTAAAAAGTGGGTATTGATTTTTACTTACTATGAATTCAATTTTCATAAAACGAGCGTTTACGTGTATAACACATAAGGAATCCTAAATCATTTATCCCCAATTTTTTAATTACTCAAATTTATTTTCTTAAGAGGATCATAAATACCATTACATAAATGGTGTTAAACATTAAAATAATAATTATCTACAAAATAATAATTTTATGGAAATTATAAATGATTTTTTTAAAAATAAAATAGTCCAAAAGAATTCCTCAAAAATGTTCCTAGTGATCTATAAATAACCAACTGATTTAAATTTCTATTATATAATTATAGATTTTGAAGTAAAAAACTGAGTATTGATTTTTACTTACTATGAATTAAATTTTCATAAAACAAGCATTTATGCGTATAACACATAAGAGATCCTAAATCCCTTATCCCTAATTTTTTAATTGCTCAACTTCTTAAAAGGATCATAAATACCATTACATAAATGGTGTTAAACAGTAAAACCATAATTATCTGCAAAATAATAATTTTATGGAAAGTATAAACAATTTTTGTTAAAATAAAATACTCCAAAATAATTCTTCAAAAATGTACCTAGTGATCTACATATAACCAATTGATTTAATTTTTTATTATATAATTATAGAGTGTGGAGTAAAAAACTGGGTATTGATTTTTACTTACTATGAATTCAATTTTCGTAAAACAAGAGTTTATGTGTATAAAACCTAAGGGATCCTAAATCCCTTATCCCTAAATTTTTAATTACTCAACTTTATTTTCTTAAAAGAATCATAAATACCATTACATAAATGGTGTTAAACAGTAAAATAATAATTATCAGCAAAATAATAATTTTATGGAAAGTACAAACGATTTTTGTTAAAATATAATACTCCAAAAGTATTCTTGAAAATTGTTCCCAAGGATCTATATATAACAATTGATTTAATTTTATTATATAATTATAGAGTTTGAAGTAAAAAACTGGGGAATGATTTTTATTTACTATGTTTTATTATTTACTATGATTTTTTTTACTATGTTACAATTTTCATAAAACAAACGTTTATGTGTATAACACATAAGGGATTCTAAATCCCTTATCCCTAATTTTGTAATTACTCAACTTGTGTTTTCTTAAAAGGATCATAAATACCATTACATAAATGGTGTTAAACATTAAAATAATAATTATCTACAAAATAATAATTTTATGGAAATTATAAATGATTTTTTTAAAAATAAAATAGTCCAAAAGAATTCCTCAAAAATGTTCCTAGTGATCTATAAATAACCAACTGATTTAAATTTCTATTATATAATTATAGATTTTGAAGTAAAAAACTGAGTATTGATTTTTACTTACTATGAATTAAATTTTCATAAAACAAGCGTTTATGCGTATAAAATTTATTGGATAATTTTTTTTTGTTATATTACAGTTAAACATACGAAACCCATGGTTCTCTTACTTCATTTCGACCTTCTATAATTTTTTTTTATTTTATAGTGAAATGTATGAATTTATTTTGCAGAAATCTTTTATGTGTCTCTTTAATAAATTAACAGTAAATAATTATAATAAAAAATATTTTTAAAAAATATATACTTATGAATTGATTTTTTTTGGTTCATTGAAACTGTTCTCATTTGCAAGTCTGATTAAAAGAAATATTTTACACACAGATGTTAAATTATATGTTTTTAATGAAGAACATATTTGTAAAGTTGAATCAAAAAACCCATAAGTTTAAACGCATTTTATATTTTTAAAACTTACTTAAAATTTTACTCCTTTTTGGGATCAAATTGATATTACTTACCTCTCTAAAAGAAAAAAATATTACTCTCATAGCAATTATTTTAGTTCAATAACAGAAACAAAAAATACATCATTATTTTGAAATGTTAATTTTTTTCCCGAAATATCAATAGGTTTTGAGAAATCTTGTGTGCAACATTAAAAATTTGCATTCTTAGAAAAATCAAGTTAAAGTAATAGGTAAACAACTGCGAAGCACTAGAGTATCATTAATATTTTTAATCATAACTTTTAAACTAAGCGAAATTTTTATGCTTATTTTTTAAAGCGCACAGCATCTCAATCTATAATTTTTTTTTAAAAAATCAAATGTTTTGAAGTTTTAAATGTCCCTTAAATGTTCTTTTCCTCAACAATATATTCGACCTTTTCAGAATGCATACCGAGTATAGTGAGAGACACATTAACCCTTTCGCAGGCCATTTCTTTATTTTCCGAATACCTTCCGCATAGTATTTGGTAGTGCTTTATTATCAATTAAATAATAGAATTTAAAGATATGTATTTTATTTTTTTAAACTTTATGTTTACATTTAAATTTCATGGGTTGGTAAGTATATTTTTCTGCATGCAACTTTCTTACATTTTTTAATGTCCAATTTCGATATTTCTTGGTCTATTTCAGATGCAACTGGCGATGACGTGTCGTCAGTACAAGAACATGCTTACGCTTTCGGTTCCGTACACGGTACGCAGCAATGTAAGCTGCCCATTGTGTTGATAAACATTGTCTGTGAATCCACTTTCGTAGCTGGTGGTCATTTTAGCTGTTGCAGCTTTTTGGTAAAGGCGAGCAATTCATAACACTCACCACTCACCTCTGGAATGAATGAGCTCTGATCGATACACCGACTTTTCGTTTTACCATCCATACACTACTTTCGATGTGTAATCACAACACTTTCAAGAAACAGCATTAAAAGCGCCGTTTCTGATACTGATTTTCCAAGTGGCAGAGCAATAACGGTAGATAAATCAGCTGATTTTCCCATTATGTTGCCAATCTCGGTATGTTTGGAAAGACAATGCATAGCCGCTTTATATACTCCAGCAACACCCGTGCACGCACAGTGGTTTTGTTCCTGTGCGAGTCCATTGTTATAAAATAACTATGGTCATAATGTATTGTTTTTTCAGTGTAGTTATGTGAGGTAAGTAGATATATTTAAAAGAAAATAAATCTGATTGCGTAATGATTTAATTTAATGTCATTTTACATTAAAATTGTTCAATAAATCATCACAAGATGTTAAATAGTTTTAAATGTGTTAAATGGTTGGTATTTGTAAGAAAAAATATTAGAATCTAGAGTCCAATTATCTCATGATTTTTTCCAAATTTTTCAGGTACAGGTTACTATACCTCAAATTAAATTTTAACTAAATGTTAAAATTTTGTACATATATTCGATAGTAAAAATTTATATAACTTGTCTTTGGATCTTCTATATGATAAAAGTTATATATGATAATTAATCATCATATGTGAATAAAATTATCAGACATTATTTGCTATTTAAGATTTGATAAAAATATATTAATCCAAAAATAGTTTTTGATATTATATGCATGCCATAGAATTCTTAAATATATTTTTTGTAAGTAAGGATTCAGCTATTTTAATAAATTCTAAATGTTGTTTTATAAAATTAGTGTTCATTTTCCAAGTCCATTTATAATCAAAATTTGTATTTATTACTCTCATAATATTTTAAGAAATTGTTATAAGTTTCATTTTGTTAACATAAAAATGCGTTTTTGCTATCGCATTATTTCTGAGTAATAAATCGTGATAACAACGTTTGTCAAAAATTGCATCTGGAGATATTTTTTACAGAAAAGTATTATAATATGTTATTTGCAGCCATTAAAAAACTCCAGTTAGGAATTAAATTGAAATTATAAGCAAATGTCTAGTTTTAAAATAAAAAGTGAAATTTGCCGATTTTTCTAGAAATAAAATTTAAATAACTGACACTTTTTTGCCAGTTCAATTTCAGGTTTGTCGATCAAACTCAGACACATGCCATGTTTCTTTTTCATAACATAAAATAGAATATAAAATTGAATTTGATGATATAAGATGAAAACTGCAGTTGGAAAGTTAACTTTATAATGTTTCAAATAAAACAATAAAAGTAATTTCTATATTTTCATTAAAAACCTGTAAATTAACCCCTTCCCTCTTTTGCCCGTACGCCATACGGGCAATCTGATTTCTATTTCGCTTGCACTGTTGCCGTATTTTTTCATATTTTAGTAACAAATTATTCGTATAGATGTCCAGTAAATGATAGTTTGCAGTTTATTGTATTTTCTAATCTGATTGGTTCAAAAGCGCGGGTTTTTTCGCATGTTTTGTATCAGAAGACGAATTGTTATCTTTCAGTGTATAGCTTTCTGGTTATATTTTACTAACCGCCTGATAATTTTATTGATTTAAGTACTGAATAATATATTTTTACTTTTAAATAATTTCTTGTGATTCGAACTGTGACTCGGAATCAGAAACTGAATTATCTGTAAATGATAGTAGCGAAAGTTTACTAGATGACCTAGATAGTAGTGACTCTGATAGTAGTACAAATGGAATCAGTCAAGCAAGACATTTTTAAAAAATTAATTGTGATAATCCTTCGGATCCGTCTCCTAGATTTGCTTTCACTGGAATTCCAGAAATTAACTTGGATATGAGACTAAAAGTAAACTTCAGTTCTATGATGCTTTCATAGGAAGAAAAAAGTTGTAATAAATGCTTAAAATATTAGAAATGTTAATTTTAATAACATATCTTTACTTAAAAATGTGAAATGAGCCTAAAAATGTAACATTTTTTTTGACCGAATTCTGGAAAAAAAATGAAACTGTCAAAGGGTTAAACCTTATTAAATACCTTGAAAAGTAAGTGAAAACCAGGAAATTATAGTTGAATATATCACTGGTTTCTTCAACGAAAAACGACAGGGATCCGAGAATTTAAAATGTAATCAGAAATTCATAAAATTATGAAATTTAAAATATTAATTTTTTATCACAACTCTAAGTTAATAATTTACACTAACGCATTTTTTCTCTTAACAATAAAATATGATATTTAAATAAAAATTGTTGAATTGCAGAAAATAAAAATAACCTTGTTTTTTTAAAAGTTGGCTTATTTCAGACGATATAAATTTATGTATATTTATACCTTCTTAACATATAGAAAAATATTATGTTCTATGCAATTTGAAAGTAATACTAAATGTCAAATATTGAATAAGAATTGAAGTAAAAAAAAGAGAACTTCAAATTAAAAAAATCAGATTTATATTAATAAAATATATTGCATAAATTAAATGTGATATATTAGATGAATTAATAAAGGACCTAATACACGTATTAAAACAATTTTTATGAAAAACTGTACATTAATTAAAAAGTCAGTTAATGTAAAATATAATACAAAAGACTCATAGCTATTAAATAATTTAAAAAATACTAAATTTGTGTCGTATTCAATTGTAAACATAATCTCCGATAAAAACATATCATAAATAAATTAATTTAAATGAAAGCAATAGAATCAAAATTATTTATACTGTTTCTAACTAGAGTGTGTTTCCTTGTATTATTACGAATATTCAGTTGATTAAATAAGTCAAGCAAAAATTAATTATTAAAAACAAAACACAACTAATTCATCATTTCCATTAATATTACATTAATTCAAAATAGAAAGAATTCAATATAATACAGAAATTATAAAATATAAATTTTTAACCTTTTATCCGCAGTTATTTTATCGAGTACCATATTAAATAAATAAGCATACTAAGAAGCTAATTATTAAATATTTAATAAAAAGTATCATATTTAATACATAGATGTCCAATACGTTAACTAATATTATTTTAATAAAGTGTACTTTCAATGAACACAAAATCTAATTATATAATGCATATATGTGTGTAATGATATATTTACCATAAAAATTAACCAAAGTAATTATGTCCATCTTAATACACTGGACTTCGCTTAATGTGATTGTAAGGAATGTGCACCCACGACTTTGTGTGCTCGGCAATGACATCGGCAGAATCGCCATTAGTTACAATGTTCCACAACAGATGACGCTGAAGTTTAGAAAAATCTAAGCTACGATATTTTACAGGTATCCACCATGCGCAGCAATAATATGGCGTATTCTCAGAACGAAATTATCAGAAACCCTTGTAAACATCTCAGGTGGGTTGGATTCACATGAAGAACAGATGTATTGTTCGAGTTATTCAATTGTTTCTGGATAGTGGTGGTACACCTGGTCCCCACAGACAAATATCTTAGTTGAGATTTTTCCAGAATGGAGCGCCATCTGTTGTGGAATATTAAAACTAATTCGGAAAGTTTGTCTGCCTGAAAGTTTACTAATGTTCAAAGCATACTGCAACAAACTGTGTATTTCTATCACTTTTCGTTTAGTTTTTATTGATTTTTCAAATATACCGGTCATTTTTAAAACACCCTGTGTGTGTGTAATGATATTTTTACCCTAAAAATAACAATGTAATTATGTCTATCTTAATATAAATTTCGTCCGATTCTTGAATACCTTGCCAAGTATCTTTGTTTTTCCTATCCTTTTGGCAACTTCAAAGACACCAGATTTCCTGATACATAAATGCTTTATTTATCTCGTGAAGCTTAAATTACTTCATGGCGTCACCTCGTAACTGGAGAATTGAGACTTATCATTGCCCTGCTCATACAACTATAAATTGAGATGTACAGGATTTTGGAAACAGAAGTCCGTGAGAGCAGTTTCTTCAATAAACTCTGCTTATTTTTATTCTAAAATGTCTTTGTTTTCTGATTTCAACGATGTTTTAGCCACGACTGCATAGTAACCTGATTTCTTTCCTTAGTGATATACACTCAAGAGCCAAAACATTATGACCACCCCTACATTTTGCAATGAACTCCACTGGATGACGTGGAAGGCACGTGATCAGATGGAAGTGGTATTTAACTACTACTGGAGTGACTGAAGAGTCATTATTTCACTTAGACCGTGAGCCATGTGTCACAAGGCTAAAACTGTGTTGGAATAGTTCTAGGAACATGATTCTGAATTCTAATTAATGTCCTGGCCGCTTAACTTACCTAATCTCAATCCGATAGAACACATTTTCAATGTCATGGGACGGTAGTTCAGAGTTCAAAGACCACTAATTCGCAATATCTCGGATTTGAATAACCGTTGCTTAAACATCTGCTACAATCTGTCTTCGGACATCTACCGAGGACTTGTGGCATCCATGCCAAGGCGGGTTGAAGCCGTGTTGAGCGCCAAAGGTGGTCGAACTCGTCATAATGTATATACTGGTATACTGCTATAATGTATATAATGTGTATACTGGTCTTAATGTTTTGTTAGAATTTTTTGACAATTATCCAGTCGTATGACAATTTTATATTTAAAGCATTTTCCGTGTCAGCCATAGTAATGAATTTAACAATGAGAAATAAATACAAAAAAAAAAAATTCACTTAAAATTTCATAAATGAATTACTCGTCCTTTTAGTGTATGTAAAGGACATTTCTTGTATAACACACCGTCCAAAAAATATTAATAAACATACCGTAAAACTTTAATTTAAAATTAACAGTGTGTTTTGTTTTACCATCAATCAAAAATATACTGCAAAAATGAACATTTTTCTACTCAAAGAAATACTATATCCCTTAAATTAGGATATGTAATATATGTCATTTACTCTAGTGGGTTTATACTTAAATATCATTTCGTTCACCTCTGGATTTAAAATTTATCGTGATAACTGACTATATACCAGCACAAAATGAACAATCGGCAGTATTCTAGGTTTATTTCTGTACCAGCAGTGATATTATACATTTTCCTCTTTTTCTGTGAGGCCAATAGAAATATATGCTATTTTATGTAATTAAAACATTGCATGTAAATTAGTAAGTACTTGATTGAAAAGTACAAAATGAACATTTTGTATTCTTCTAGGTTTACTACTGTTTTCAGAAGTAATACTATTCATTTTCGTATTTTTCTATATGATCATATAAAAAAATTCGGGTATATTAATCTAAACATTGCATGCCAATTCGTAAGTACTTGACTGTGAAGTACAAAATGAACAATCTGTAGCTTTCTAGTTTACTACCTTTCCAGAAGTAAGTGATACTATTAATTTTCATATTTTTCTATGTGACGATTAAAAGTATATGAAATATTGATCAAAACATTGCATGCGAATTCTTAAGTACTTGATTGAGAAGTACAAAATGAACAATTTGTATTTTTCTAGGTTTACTACTGTGCTAGATGTAATACTATTCATTTTCATATTTTTCTATGCGATGATTAGAAATAAATGACATTTTACTCAAAACATTGCATGAGGATTCGTAAATACTTTATTGAGAATTTCAAAATGAACAATTTGTATGTTTCTCGGTTTACTATCGTTCCAGAAGTGATAACATACATTTTCTTTTTTTTTTCTATGTAATGACTAAAAGTATATGGCATATTACTTCAGTACATTGCATACTAATTCGTAAGTACTTGATTTAGAAGTACAATATGTACAATTTGTATTTTTCTAGGTGTACTACGGTTCAAAAAGTAATACTATACATTTTCAAGGTTTTCTATTTGATGATTAAAAGTATAGGGCATATTAATATATATAGTGCATGCGAATTCGTAAGTACTTGATTGAGAAGAACAAAATGAACAATTTGTATTTTTCTAGGTTTTATACCGTTCCAAAAGTAATACTATTCATTTTCAAGTTTTCTATGTGATTATTAAAAGTGTATGTCATATTAATATAAACCTTGCATACGAATTCGTATGTACTTGTTTGAGAAGAACAAAATGAAAAAATTATATTTTTTTACGTTTACTACCATTCCGGAAGTAATACTATTCATTTTCATGAATTTGTATGTGATGTTTAAAATTAAATGGTATATTAATAAATACATTGCATGCGAATTCGTAAGTACTTGTTTGAGATGAACATAATGAACAATTCGAATTTTTTTGGTTTACTACCGTTCCGGATGTAATACTATTCATTTTTATGTTTTTCTAAGTGATGATTAAAAGTATATGGCATATCAATAAATACATTGCATGTGAATTCTTAAGAACTGGATTGAGAAGTGCAAAATGAACAATTTGTATTTTTTCTAGATTTACTATTACTCCAAAAGTAATACTATTCATTTTCATGTTTTTCTATGTGATTATTATAAATACATGGCATTTTACTCAAACCATTTCATGCGAATTCGTAAGTACATGCTTGAGAAGCAAACACTGAACAATCTGTAGTAGTCTAGATTTACATCTAATTAGAAGAAGTTCAGAAGTAATGAGTCCCTATGAAATCCCAGTGAATATTATAAATTTTGCTGTAATCAGCCATGAAAAATAATCTCTTAAATTTGAGGTTATATAACACTAAACCTTCTACGCCTGTTAAGTCTTAAAATTTATTTTCTGAAATACTAATTACAAATTTCTGTAAGAAAAATATAGCTTTTAATACTCGTCTAATCCATACGAGAAAAATACGAAGGCTTGAAAACATATAACATCATTTTTCATGTTTATGCAAGAAAAGTATTAAAAAAATAAATTTTTTAATAGTTAATTTTATTTTTTTCTTCGGGAAAACAAAATTTTTCTAGAAGTCCATTAAATGTGTTTTCTAAAAATTATCGTTTAAGCTCTTATCATATAGTAAATTGCATAGCTATTTAAAGGTTTTTCACCATTCGTCTAGACACATTATTACTAAAAGTATAGCAAATGTTGTTATTGTGTAAGATAAGTTATTGCCTAGGGTTGGCATTGATAAAAAACTGATGTATTTCTTTAATGTTTTCTTGATGTTGCTTTTCCTTTAAGCGAATACTCTTCCAGAACTCATTCTTTTATATTCTATATGGCAATAAAAAATATGAAGAAGAAACAACCAGGTAGAGAAACACTGTGAAAAAATATAGCATATTCCTCTAACAAATTATGTATTTAGGCTATAAAGTAAATAATTGAAAATGCTACTTCTTCTATGGAAGAAAAAAACTTTTAAAGAAAATATTTTTCTTTAGTTATCGTTAATAGATTTGTGATTTGAAGGTTGCAAGCTGAATTCTGTAGTTACCAATTGATTATACGAGCATATGAGTTATGTTTTCGACGTTTACGAAAGTCGATAAAAAACATTATGCTTCTGTCATAAGAGGTGCTGTTAATAAACATAATTATTATAGTGAGACTGATTCTTGGCAAAAAGCAATCATTTTTTCTATGTAATATCTAAAACTCCTCAGAGCAACAGCCCCTAGGTGGTCAAGGCCTACGGTGCCAACGGGCCTACGGTGCCATTTACATGACCAAGGGCCCTGGGGTGCGAAGCATATATTCCGGTTAGGTGGTCAATCTTACGCGGAACCCCCAGTGTTTAGTTCCCAAGCACGCTTGGACTGAAGAGATAAAAGGCTGAGTCAACCTTGCATAGCCCATGGATCGAACTTCGGACCTGTGTCGTGGGAGAGCTAAGAGCTACCCCAACGATACTGGTCTTTATGTAATATCTAAACTAAACTGTATTACTCTGTGAAAAGACCGAACTATAGTCCATGTAAAATCTATTGGCGCTTCAAGGTCACACTTTCTCGTTTCCCCAGTCATCGGTTACTATGGTAGCGACCAAGAAGCATGTGCATTCACCCTTATTTTCAGCACTTCAGTTGAGGATTTGATTCCAATACGTTCAGACGACTTGCTTTATTATTATAAGTCAAAATATTCAGTTGTGCATAAATGCGTTAACTATTTACATAAAGAAAAGTTTAACAATATGTATAAAATGGTTATAATAAATCACAGATGTTTTTGTAAAAATACAAAAATTCCTTTTAATTTAGAATTCTTACTAAAACATTATGAATCTCTACCTTCTAAAGAAATTTTCACTTTCTAAAAATGTGTCAACAGAACCTTAAATCTTTAAATACATAATAAAATTATACAAAATATTGTTATTGCATTAGGACCTCTTTCAATTCTTTTAAAATCATAAAATAATTAATACAGTACAATTTTGGAATAGAAACTTTACTATGGTCCACATAACTTCATAATATACTTATTAACATACAACTTAAATTTAAGGAATTTCAGAACTACATTCTCTTAAATAAATTATTAAGAAATACTTTTGATATTTAAATTAAAAGAATCATACAAATATAAAGAAAAATAGTGAGAAATTATAACTAATTACTCATTAAAATTAGCGAAATATTCAATCATCTTAATGATATTATTTCTGTAAATAATGCAGCTGTGTCTGCAAAAGAAAAAAAGATTTGCTTTTTCAGTAGAATTTTTTAAGTCTTACGGATTAGAATATAACATACAATTTTTGAATTGTAATTTTATGAAATGGGATTATATCTTAAATTTATGAACTTAAAAACAGTTCTGAAATTACTCATAAAATTTTGTGTAAAGTATTAAGTATTCTTCAAAGTGTAGTCTAAATAAACATACTTTCATCATGCACTGAGGGCCCACAAGATGCATGACACCCCTTAACACAGTGAGAAAAAAGAGTAAAGTCATTCCCCAACTGTCGTTACTATAGTTCAGTTCGTCATCAGGGAAAAATCAGTGACCTTGAAGTGCCTATTGAGTTTACACAGAGTATAGTGAAGTATTGGCCTACAGTGCCATTCTCCATTTTCGAGGCCAGGGGTCCTGGGGTGCAAACTATATGTACCGGATAGGTCATCAACCTTACGCGGAGACTCCAGGGCCTATTTCCTAAGCATGCTTAGTCCTCAGTTTATCTAACCACTGAAGGGATAGACTGAGTCAATCTTGCCAATCCTGAAAATAAAACCGCAGACCTCTGTCCACAGACCTGTGTGGAAGCTCAAAATTCTACCCCTGAGCTATTAGGCGTCATTTTTTATTATAAACAACCTATACTATATAAAACTTATATATGATCGGTATTCCGTTATTTATATTGTAAGAATGAATTTCATAATTTTAACAACCTTTTTTACATAGTATACTCTCGTATATATCATGAGTATTCTAACAAAGAGTTACATTTCAACAAAACCAGCGTGAAACTGACATAGAAGTGAAACGTAAGTGACCCTCCTTCGACCGTATTGGACAAGGGGGTTGCTAACCGCGAAGTAGCCATCTTCGGCCCATGCAACGCTGCCCAACGAACTTTTTCGGGAGAGAGAGCAAGGATGAAGGAATGTGCAGCTTAAAATCTTCTGCGGCAGTTCTTACACCATTTTTTCCTTCTAAGACGCCATGTTTGGCATATCTTCGACCGAGTATGGTCCCTTTGGCATAATGGCTTAATTAGCATTTTTATTTCTTATTTACACCTTTGTTTATATTCTAAATAAACAAAATTCAGGAGGAGAAATTGTTTTTTTTTAAATTTTTTATTTTCTCACGAGTACTTCACTTATACGTGCATCTGGAATAGACGATCAGTCTGCCTTCACCTCACAAGTATTATAAATCAAATCGGTAATTCTGAATGAAATTTAGCATATTTCAATACATTAAAATTTTAGATTTATTTCCAGTTTTGACCTCGATCTCTGTTTTACTTTATATTAAATAAAACGCAAATTAAGCTTACTTAATCATGAAATACTATTTTTGTAGAGAAAGCAATCTTTTCATTTATACACTATCCTTCTCAATTGTCTTTTTAAAACGAGTGCTAAAGTCTATTATATATTCCTTAAAAAATGTCGCTTCACCATTCTTACACTTTTTGAAGGTTCTTTAGTCCTCATTGTCCGTAGAAACATTTTTCTTTCTTGTCATTTTACAACAGTAAAAAGAAGAAAATTGGAAGGCGACAAAGCAAAAACTGAGCATGATATTTGAAGATCTAAATGGAAGGAGACTAAACGTTGCTTTGTAGAACTAAGTGTATGTGTTTTATCGGTTTTGTTTGCCTTGGAGTGCTACGGTCTACTTTTTGCAACACGACGGCTAATGAGACAGTGACCTACAGCTTAAAGGCGATTCCGAACGGCTACAAATATCCATGCCACTGAGGGATTCGAACCCACATTCTCCGGTACCGAAGATCAGCACCCTAACCAATCGGCCATCATGTGTTTTATCGTAAAAAATATAATCCCTTTAGGCAAACTCGCACCAAGTAATTTTACTGCAAATTAGTATGGTTATTTCTATAAACATTACATTAATTTTATTTAATGTCAGTTAACGGCTGTTACAATTTTTTTAAAGTGTATCAAGGAAATCAAGCCCCAAATTATTTCTTATGAACTTTCCTTTTGAGAGATTTACATTTCTGGAAATATTTCTACACAAAAGTATCGTTTATGGAACGTATCCTCATTTCTTTGAAATTCTAAAATTGTATTTTGCAAACCGTATCCGAAATTTAATTCTCAAATCGTGACAGGCAGGATTTCTCAATTCAACAAGACTGCTATCAAAAGAGTTTATAACTGATTGAAAAAAAATGAGAAAACATTCCGATTCCAAGAACATATTTTCCTTTTTTCAATGCTGTAGGATAAAAATGCATTATCCTAACTCCTCAACAACTATGTGAACTTGTTACTCATTTAGCACCACCTGATAAGCACGTGTAACTTAAGGTATTCTACGAACGCTAGAAACATGACCTCCGCTGGGTCCTTGTATAATTTAGAAGCAGAGACCTAGTAGAATACCCCCAGGTTTGGCCTGTCATTCCCAAAGGTATCGTTTGAGAAGTTATAAGACTTTGTGACCACGGACATGTTTTAAGTACCTCAGCCACCTTTAGCGAACAAGGCGGATCTTAGGCCGACTCCAGCCTCGAACCCGCAACATTTCAGGTACAAGATCGCTGCCATTGCCGACTGAGGTACCGTGGATTAAGGACGTATTCTAGTTTGGAGTACAGTCATCTTTAGTTTAAAAGATATTTGACGTTCAGTGGTTCAGTACTCTTACATTATGGATGTGTGTCGTTAGTGAGTGTGTGAAGTTTAAAAGTGGAGTGAAAATGGGTGAAATGTGACTTTTTGATAAGATCACTTTATTCGTACAGGTTACGTCGGTATTTGCGGTAACGAAAAGGCTGATGCTTTGGTGAGTCAGGCAACAACATCTTACTCTGATCCTCTGCCTCATAATGATATTAAAAAAGGAATCTCTGGTATCATATATGACCGCTGCAATGCAGAATGGAACACAGAATCTCAAAATAAACTTCACTCCATTAGGTCATCCATCTCATTTTGGTCACCTCTCAGAAATCGAAAAATGGAGGTCATTTTAACACGTCTTCGTATTGGCCATAACCGACTCACTCATAAACATTTACTATGTTCTGAGCATGTTCCGTAGCGTTCAATTTGCCATACTCAACTCACTGTTCATCATATTTTAATTTCATGTGCTCCTTTGAAACGTTTCTATTATATATATTTTGAGACTTTTCATCATCCTAGTTTGAATGAACTTTTGGGCTAAATTATTTGATTTCTCTTTCGCACTAATATTTTAAACCTCATTTAAATTTTTTAATATTTTAATGCGGGTCTCTACCTCACTTTCGCTGTATTTTATCATAAATTTCAGTATTTTCTTCTACATTTAAACTATATAATTTTGTTTTAATACGTTCTCTTTTGTTTGGAGCAGCATATCCTATCTTGTATCTTTCGCCAATAAACCCAAACCAACCACTTTATTTGCTGCTGTAAATGGACTGTGTTCTCGGTATATAACGATGAGATTCCACAAACAAGCATGAACATTTATTATATGAAAAAAATGGAATGATACAGTGCATAGAAGGCTTGTCATATTACAATATTACACACAACTATAAGTTACGTAGTAAACCTTACTTGGAAGACAAATTTTCGAGCATGCCCAATGCTCGAGAATGGGACGTAACAACCAACAAAAAACAGTTCGTTAAACTTACAATAAAATTTGGTCTGGTTTTAATGTTTTATTATTTAATTACTGATTTTAAAATATGTAACTTCAAAAGGATGATGCTACATGACACAGTGGCTCAATTCTTTCACTTTCTGGGTGACTGCTGTATGTATGCGGTTAAATAAAAGCATGGAGAATACATGGGATACATGTAACTTTTTAGCATAATCACAATATGAATGTATGTTCAATTTGCAATACATTTTGCTCTGATTTTAATGTTTTATTATTCAGTTACTAATCTAAAAAATTATGTGCTGAAAATGATTATTTTACGTGGGAGTAAACGTGAAAGTCAAGAGAAAACAACTTTTTTCCATCTATAATTATGTTGGTTGAAGTATTAAGCCTTCAAGATACAAACAGACAAGCGAACAAACACGATGCCTTGTTGACATAAATCATCAATCTATATATTTGTCAAATACTACCTCTATTCAAACAAAAATTATAGCATGCCTGCCATTATTGTGCATATTTAGCAAATAGGAAATGCAGTTCGATTTATAATTAGCCCAAATATTTGATAATTCTATTGATATAAAAATGTTAATTATCTCGTTATTTTCTATTTTAATGTCAGAATATCCTTCATCTGAAACAAAGGTTTTTTATACGCAACACTTTCGATAATCTATTTACAAAATCAGGTAATTTTGGAGAGTTTATTATGATATACTATATTAAATTATTTATATCCGAAATAATATTCAATTTTAATAATAACAAAATAATGCTATTTGTTTGATTTTCTTTTTTGGTTGGTTTAATGCCTGCAACGTCCTACGCACAGATTTTCTAAATTAAGATACTCTAATCAGTAAGGGATAAAACATTTATTTTTCACTGTTTTTATTTTTAGTAAGTTTGATTTTTTAAAAATAATATACTTTCTTTATCAGCAAAAAATAACTATAGAGATTAGAAGTATTGTAGCTTATTTCTAGAGAGTTTTGTTCAATAAATTGTTTAAGCAATACATAGCAATATTTTACAAGAAAAGTTGAGTTGAATTTTTACGTTACACGTATCGAATATAGAGAGTTAGGAAGTTGGTGAAGAGTGAACTTCGATTTCATAATATCGATTTTCCTCTGATAACAATCCTCATTCGGAAAAAGGAATCTCTGAAGAAAATAAAGTAAGAGTCTTCCAAAGTATGTAACTAAAAGAATTATTATTTGAAACTATATAGGAAGTTTTTAAAAGTATACGACCAACATCATTAAAAACTATAAATTTCGATCTAATAATTTTCATTTTTCATTTATTTTTTATCTTTAAGAAGTTTTTACTGTGTGGTCTTACTATTTGTCTATAATGTGACTTCTAGTTTTCATAAGAAAAAATATGGCAAAATATATATCTCGTGCATATTGTGTCTTCCTATCTTTCTTGGTAAAAATGGGGCCGAAATCTAGCCGATTGGTTAGGGCGCTGATCGTCGGTACCGGAGTTCGTGGGTTCGAATCCCACTATGGCATGGATGTTCGTAGCAGTTCGGAATCGGCTTTAAGCAGTAGGTCCCGGTCTCATTAGCCCTCGTGTGCAAAACAGTAGACCGTAGCGCTCCAAACCAAACCAAACCAAAACCAAACTTGGTAAAAATGGCGAAATTTATGCCTTTTGTATAAAGTGATTAATACTTTTTAGAACAGAAAATCAAGAAAAGATATAGATCAGGTATAGCGTGATCCTTATTTTTTTTTATAAAATATGTGAATAATTATACCACATTTATACACTGTCTAGCAATAAGTATTTGGACACCTATGCAAATGATATCTGCGGTCCAGAGGTACTTCAAGGCCTCCGCCGGTATACATCGTGTAAAAAATAGCATCGGTTTTAGTCGCATGCAAGATGCAGCGCTGATCGGAC
This sequence comes from Pardosa pseudoannulata, assembly GCA_032207245.1. NCBI lineage: Eukaryota > Metazoa > Arthropoda > Arachnida > Araneae > Lycosidae > Pardosa > Pardosa pseudoannulata. The sequence goes on along the minus strand of CM063500.1, from coordinate 4,793,800 downwards.
CTCTCTGATTTCAAGAAAGGTATAATTATCGGGAATCACAAATAAGGCGAGTCGGCAGACCAATGAAACTGAATGATAGAGACTGACGAGTGCTATCCAGAGAAATTCGGAAGAACCGCACCTACCGATGGCCCTCATCCGCAAGGAGTTTTAACAGGCAACCGAAAGAATTTTTTGAATGAATACCATCCGTAAATAATCACATTTGCTTGGTTTTCAAGGTCGTGCTGCTGCCCATAAGCCTTTGATCACAAATTCCAACAGCGTTGCTCGTTAATGTTCTGCAAAGTACATTAGATGCAAAATTGGACCGTAGATCAGTGGAAACGGTTTCCTTTGGAGCGACGAATCAAAGTTCACCCTTTACCGTTCGGATGGCAGGGTCTGGGTCTGGCATCTACCTGGAGAATGTCTCCTGCGGGAATGCATTGTGCCAACAATCAAGTTCGATGGAGGTGTAATTATGGTCTGGGGGTGTTTCTCCTGGTATGGACTGGGACCATTGGTCCCTACACATGGTAAGCTCAACGCCGATGCCTACTGCACTATTTTAGATGACAATGTGATTCCTATGTTGTGGCACTTTTACTGGTTGGATCCCTGTTACTTTCAGGACGACAATGCCAGTTGTCATGTTTCGAGGTTAACCAAGGCTTGGTATTGTGCCAATGGAGTTCATCAAATGGACTGGCCTGCCCAGAGCCCAGACCTGAACCCTATCGAGAACCTGTGGGACGAGTTGGATCGCCGAATTAAGAGGTACACTACCCGTCAAAAATCATTCAAGGAACTTGTCTGTCCACTCCAAGCCGAGTGGAAGACAATACCACTAACTGTAATACAAGACTTCTTTAAAGTATGTCCCAGAGGGTTCACGCTGTAATTGCCTCTCGCGAAGGCTCTACCAACTATCGATTTTGAATAAAGTTAGTTTTTCTTTTCTATCACAAGTGTGCAAATATTTATTGGTAGACAGTGTAGAATCAATCTATATTTAATGAGAATAATTTGGCTAGAAATTATACCTCTTATATAATGTAACTCCTATTTTTAGAAGGAAAACAGTGAAAAGATATATCTAGTATAACATAATCCTTAACTTTTATAAGATAAAATAGTGAAACATTATAGCTTTTGAATAATAAACTTGCAGAAGGATCATTGTTTATTATAATAATAAAATCACAAAATACTATACCTCTTGTATGGCATGACAAATTTAGAAGAAAAAAATGGCTAAAAGATATATCTGGTATATAATTTGACTTGTATTTTTTATAATAAATCATACAAAAAGTATATATCGTATGTACTGAGTACTTAAAATGTAGTATCTAGAGAATCAAACTCTTTCAATGTCATTCCAGAAAAGGTATTCTCTAATGACTCCGTAATTAGAGAATAACTCCACACTTGTTTGTGATTGTTTTAAGTCATTATTTTGGGTTGGACCATTATGGTCTATTCTTTTTCTTTATACACTAATTCTAATGAAATCAGGACCGTGTTCTTACAGCTGATCCTATAGCTATGTTATTATCCATGTCAGTAGAGGATAAGAAATCACAAACTCCATGACGAAGAGAAAAAAATTGAAGATCTCGTTTTCACCCATTTTAAGATTTGTTTTACAAGGGTTGCATTATATTGTTCCTTTTCATCCTATAAAAAAGTTTTTCTTGACAAGGTGAGAGTATGAAAGACAAAACATCTAGTTATACTTCAGCATTTATGTTTAAAGTTATGTAATATGCAACAAAAATGTGAATCATACTCCCATCAAATAATTTGACACTCGAAATAAAAAAATTAATCTTAATACCAGTGTTGTACGATAGCCGTGCAATTCTCGTGAAATATAAATGCAGCAATACTTCAGATGTAAGATTTTTACATTTGTATTTCCTCTATTAATTGCAAATTTTTATTCATGGCTGTATCACTCGATAACAAAAAGAAGTAGAATATATTCTGTGGAAAAAACACAATTTTAATTTTTATCCTAGAGTATAAAATATATGTGTGTGATATATACAAGATTTGAGAGATTTGAGAGATTTGAGAGATTTTATTCTATCAATATGAAACAAAAAAATGGGAATCTTGCAACAAGGCAAAAAATTTGACTTTCCAAATTTATAATTAACATTGATGCTAGTGTCGCATGAAATCCCTCAATTTCTCAAACAGCTCTGCATGCATGTGCTGACCATCGTGGGAATGTACCTCGATACACGGTCTTTTTCCTTGAAACAGGAAGGCTAATGAAATTAGGACCGAATTCTTACAGCTGATTCTATAGCCATGTGATCCAGAGTTAATTCGAATGAAATAATTGCTCCTTCTTAGTACAAACACTCTACTTTACTTTATTGTTTATGGGGTTTCGCTTCAAGCATCTCTTGAGCCATTTTCATTTATTCGTGGCTAAGCCACGAGTGGAATATGTTGACAGCTCCGTGTCCACATGCTGATTCTTCTTGCTTGATTAGTCATCACCTTCCTGTGAAATATCTCTGCACCTGACCGCACTGCTCCAAAAGGTTACATAAGTGTGGGTCTTTCTCATTTATTTTATTATTATAAAAGAGTTTCCTTTTAAAATCGTTTATAACTCACGTAATTTCCAACTACCCCTTTTTAGATGCGATATATATATATATATATATATATATATATATATATATATATATATATATATATATATATATATATATATATATATATATATATATATATATATATTCATAAACATATACATATATCTGAAAATTAAATTCAAGTAAATACGATATTTCATTAGATTTTTTGACTCTATAAAATAGGATATGGATATTTAAACTAAGTATATAGAAATATTTATAATGCTTTTATCATATTATACTTTCAGTTTATGAATACATGGGATATATTCTTTATTACCAAACATTGTCTCTCATTTAGATATATAAAATTCAATATAGCGCACCGTTATTAAAAATATCAATTTACAATAAAAACTTTTAACTTAAAATTTAGAATAGTTATGCTTTAGAGTATGTATTTATGCTCATGGTTTGTACTCTTTGTTAAAATCTAATTTAAAATTAATGTGTGATATATTGATATATTAAATTGTATTGATGTTATTTTTAGTGCAAAATTGTATTAATTGAACATGTTTAGCAGACTAAAAGTAAAATAATATAGATGGTTCATTTTAAAGAAATTTTATAATAAGAAATGAGAATCATTTAATAAATTGTTGTATAGAACATACATTCACATACTGAAGTAAAGTTTTCTAAAATGAAAAAATGTATAAGTATTCAAATATTAAACCAAATTTTAGTGTCAAACATTCATAGTTGTTTGAAAGTGATATTGGGGTAGAAAGATATATAAACAACATTCAGAAATTCGAAATTGCTTTTGACATATAAAGTATGGCAGAGTGAATTTAAATGTTACAGCATGTCTGTCAAAACTTTATCCCACATTACTATTTCAACATGTTAACGTAAACTTCAAAAACCTACAAAGTCAAACGAATTATTCATACCATGTCCCATTACATGCTTACATATAAATAAATAAATAGATATATATATATATATATATATATATATATATATATATATATATATATGTATATATTATATATATATATATTATATATATATATATATATATATATATATATATATATATATATATATATATATATATATATATATATATATATATATATATATATATATATATATATATATATATATATATATATATATATATATATATATATATATATATATATATACTTTAAAAGCCATGAAATCATGTCACATTAAACGACAGTTATCTGTAGAACTAGTGTTAAAGCTCCCTCTCAAACTCGAGAAGGTATTAAATTCATTTCGACATTTTCGTATTTAAACTTTCTAAATGAAATTATTCTAAATGGCATTTCAAATTGAAGCTATAAACGTAACTTGTAAAATGACTGACTAACTGCATCCACAGCTTATTGTATTATTTTGATATAATTCCATAAAACTTGTGGATGAGTAATTGCCACTTAACTAAGGATTAAAATAGCGACATCGTGGTTATTATTATAGCTTTAAATTATTGTATATATATACATTGTAGCACATTTAAAGTACATTTAAGAGTATTTAATTAAATATAGTTATATAATATGAATTTTACATCCTTGAGCAATTAATAATTCACTGATTTCTAAAAGGAATGTATTAATTTAGGGTAGCTACAAATCCCTGCATCAGATATTAGAGTCTTTAATTAACCTTCCTGACACTACAATTTAGCATATTGTGAAAGAAGACTTAGGGTCAGTCTCACCAATGTCGTTTAAGGCCTAACCATGATTAACTCATGGCGCCAACCAATTGTAGGACTCAATTATCCTTTTAAACAGATATTAATCGCTGTTGGCGTTAAATGACTTTGGTGAGACCATCTCTTAGCGATCTAGAAAAAAAGAGAATTCCCTGACACTGACAGAGAGTAAATGTTACAATGTAAGGCAGGCATTAAATTTTTAAGTTAATAAAATCATACAAAAAAAATAGTATTCATAATTTCTTAAGTGTAAAAAAATCGATATTTTATAATATTAGCAACTTGTGGTTGTTGAATATAAATATAGTAGACATTAAATCTTTAATTGAACTCTTTTACTTCGCTATTTAGTAGATGTAGAAGAAAATGTAGAACTATAGAAAAATAGAAATAAAATTGTTAAAGAGCATATGCACCAATGTAGATGACTTGGTTTGGAGTGTTACGGTCTACTTTTTGCAATTCGAGGGATAATAAAACCGGGACCTAGAGATTAAAGCCGATTCCAGGCGTCTATGAATACTCATGCCACTGTGGGATTCGAACCCACGAACGCCGATACCGAAGGCCAGCACCCTAACCAATCGGCCATCGTTCGGCACACCAAAGTAGAAATCTGTTGGATTATTAACGTACTAAAATCATGCTTACTTTAAAAACTTATCAGTTTCTGACTTTTAGAAAAAACTGTAATAGACTATGACCATCTGTCATAATATTATAAATTTGTAACTGTTGAATATAAATATAATAGACATTGAATCTTTAAATGAACTCTCTTCCTTCGCGATTTAGTAGACTGAGAAAAAATGTCGAGTTTTTGAAAAACAGAAAGAATTTACGGGGAATTATTAGAGAGTATATATTCCGCAGTAGAAATCTGTTTAATTATTAAGGTATTAAAATCATGCTTACTTTAAAAATTATCAGTTTGACATTCGGAAATAACTGTGATAGACTATGACCCTCCGTCATAGTATTATCAATTTGTGACTGTTGAATATAAATATAGTAGGCATTAAATCTTTAATTGAACTCCCTTAATTCGCTATTTAGTAGATTTACTTTATATTTACTTTTTATTTAGTATATTTACTTTAAAAGCCATGAAATCATATCACATTAAACGATGGTTGTGTGTAGAACTCGTGTTCAAAGCTCTCTCTCAAAGTCACAAAGGGATCAAATTCGTTTCGACATTTTGGTGTCTAAACTTTCTAAATGAAGTTATCCTAAATGACATTTCAAGCCTTAAAACTTAACTTGTAAAGTGACTAACTGCGTCCACAGCTTACTGGAATATTTTGATCAAATTCCATAAAATTTGTGGATGTGTAATTGACACTTAACTAAGGATTAAAATAACGGTATGGGGGTTATTATAATAGTTTTAAATGATTGTATAAATATACATTGTAGCACGTTTAAAGTACATTTAAGAGTATTTAATTAAATATAGTTATATAATATGAATTTTACATCTTTGAAATATTAATGATTTATCGGTTTCTAAAAGAAATGTGTTAATTAAAGATAGATTCAAATCCCTGTATCAGATATTAGAGTCTTTAATTAACCACCTTGAAGCTACAATTTAGCAGATTCAGAAAGAACACTAAGGGGCCGTCTCACCAAAGTCCTTTAACGCATAACTCATGGCACCAACCATTGGTACGCCGCAATTCTCCGTTTAATCAGAGTTTAATCGCGGTTGGCGTTAAATGACTTTGGTGAGACAGGCCCTTAGAGATCTAAAAAAGGAGAATTCCTTGACACTGACAGAGAGTAAATGCTACAATGTAAGACAGGTATTAGATTTTTAAGTTAATAAAATCATACTTTAAAAATAGTATTCATAATTTCTTAAGTGTAAAAAAATCGATCTGTTATAATATTAGCAACTTGTGGTTGTTGAATATAAATATGGAAGGCATTAAATCTTTAATTGAACTCTTTTACTTCGCTATTTAGTAGATGTAGAAAAAAATGTAGAACTATAGAAAATAGAAAGAAAATTAGCAGGAAAAGGTAGACGGTATGTACCACAATGTAGAAATCTGTTATATTATTAACACATTATATGCTAGACACGTACTAGTATTTTTTTGACGATTGATACTTGAGTGCGGGTTACGTACTAGTACGGGTTAGTGTAACAACATAGTTTGCGGGTACAAAAATAACGGTATATACTGGAACATTGTTAGTTTTATGATTGTTCTTTTCATTTTTTTTCATAATGTAAAAATGTTTATATATAAAATAATTTGAAAAATTAAAACTCTATACTACTATTTCTATTTGATTTTTGATATTACGATACTATTATAAATTTATCCACAAAGAAATATATTTTTGTTTCAAAAATCTTATGGTTGTTATTTATATATTTCTAATTATATATTTGTTTATATATTTCAATATAAAATACGAAAAGTTGGCTAAAAATTTCGATCTATGGAGATGTAACTGAATAACTAAATTTACCCTCAAAACGCCCGCTCCCGGTACAAATGTACGTTCCACATTGTGTTAAAGTACTAAAATCATGCTTAATTTAAAAACTTATCAGTTGTGATATTTGGAGATAACTGTAATAGACTATGTAATTAACCACCATAAAATCGTAATTTAGTAATATAAATAAAGAAACAGGAAAACTCTAAATAAAAAATAATATTTCTGACACTCATATGAGAATATTCTAAAATGTTAGAACCTGTTGGGTTATTAGAGTACCGAAAACATGCCTTACAAATATACATACTTCTGTAAAAAAATTTCAATTTTTTAAAATTTAGAACCTATTATAGTGGATAATAAAGTCTTTATATTACTGCCTTTAAATTACAATTTCATAGACTCAAGCCGATATCAAAAAAGGAGAAAAATTTCTTGACAGTGATAGAGAGTATATGCTACAATTTTCGGTCACTCTTGGATTTTTAAGTTACCGAAATCATGTCTTTAAATCTCAGTCCTTATGGAGTTACACTAATTAATATAAAATCGAATAAAATATTTATAGCTAATTATTTTCTGCAATTACATCCCATTATTTTTAAAATAACTCATTTAAAAATTTCTTTCAGAGTGGAAGCTTCAAATAGTTCTCAGAATAAAGAAATTAAAATTCTTAACCTAGATGACATGTTACAATACTAAAATCTCTTGTATTGTAACCTACCGAAATCATGCCTTAAAATTGTTACTACCTACTGTAAAAAATTACCAGTTTATGACATATAAAAGTAACTTCAGTAAATGCTAATATAATTAATTAACCAACTTCAATTTCAATTTAGCATAATCAGTAAGTAAGCTTAGAGTTTTAAATTAAAAATAGAAGAATCTTAGACTGATAAAAATGAAAACTGATGACAATGTTAAATGAAAATATAAAAAATTAATAAATTAGATTTAGATTTTCTTGTTAAATGATTTCAATGGGCATTCTACTGATAATTTAACCGTGGACTTTGCATACGATGTAGGCTTTGTTTTCAATAAAAATAGAAATACAAAGGTATTTCCACACAAAAAGTAACTTTCTATCCGTCGCTATTTGGGAGACTTTAATTGATGTATATTGCACCATTGTAGAACTATATATGTTTTCTTAATTAACCAAAACCATTGAGAAAGCGGGCATTTATATTTATGGGCCCTCAACAGTTTACAAATTATTAAAAATTAGTGATATTAAACCTTATTGCTTCATTATATCTAAAATTTTAAGCATTACGTGCATATAATATATAAAAATGGGTTCCACAAGGAGAGCTGAATACAAATATAATATAAATTAAAATATAGATATAGATTGTTTGGACACGTTAACATCAGGAGAAAATGTAAGAATACCATGCTCAGAGCTTTATCGCCAAGTTGGCGGGGGCACCCTCTTCTTCAGTCAAACCCATCACATTTTAGATATTTTGTGAAATTATAGACTAGTTTAGCATGCTTTTCAAACTACTATGCAAACACGTAAACGCGTGAGCATGATCAATTTTACAAGAAATTTAAAATTCTCTGTGATTAACACTTGTTTAAACTGATATGTTACATGACATGAATTTTTTTAAAGGATAAAATAATTAGTCTTTAATTTTAACTGTTCATATTACATTCATTAATGGTAGTATCTCACTGGATGTACCTATATGCGACTCATGAGTAATTTTGTTTTTGCTTTACTTGTAATTATGATTGGAACAATAAATTCAACTTTTGATATTAATCCAAAACAGTTGCAAATGGTAGCTGATCACCTGACGTTGCCAGAATGCAGAAAACTATCTGAATCTCTTCATGAAAATGGATTTGAAATAAACCATGATCCAAATGGTAATTATTTAGTTACATATATAGTATCCGGAGCCATTGGCGACAGTTTTTCATTGTATTTGGTCACCAACATCACAGTGAACCGATAAATGAATACATAACAAATATATCAGAAATAAAATACATAAAATGGAGAGAAGTATAAAAAAATTTAAGCTTTTAGCTCAATCAAATTTATTACATTTTACTAAAGACATTTATTACAGCATTTTTATTACATAATTTCAAAATGAATTTACATTTTCTTTCACCTTTTCTCTCTCTCTCTCTATCTATCTATCTATCTATCTATCTATCTATCTATATATATATATATATATATATATATATATATATATATACATATATATATATATATATATATATATATATATATATATATACATAATTATCCAAAACATTCCTGATTATTTCTTATAGAAAAACATTTGACATTAGATGCATACATTTGTAAGGCTAAATCCCAGTTCAGGGGGCCCGCCGAACTAAGTTCAGTGGGCCGATGTCTTCAAATTCTAGAACCCAATTTTCTGCCAAACCTTGCTCTATTTTTTATTTTCTATTGTCTATTAATTTGTAGTCATCTTGAAAAAATTTCAAAACCTTTTGTTTTCAAAATATGCTTTGAAATTGGGTATAAACTTAATACAAAACGCACAAATTGTGAACATCACTTGGTGACAATTTGGCGATCAATTGTATAAAAATAGAGCCAAAAACACTGCGGCCGTCCCCCGGAACTGTAATTCTCCCATTTAAAAATATATTTAACTAAATACTGTTTTTATTCATTAGTTAACCACCGTTTATAAACTATAATCAAATGTATCCTACACGCTTTCTTAAAAGAGAAATTTACAATACATTAACACAAACTTTATGAAGGAACAGGTGATTAAACTAATTATTAATACCAAAATAAACATTTTATTACTTTTGTTTCTGTTTGTGTTTATTGAATATGGACTTCTGGTTCATTCTGTAAGGTAAATCTTTTGTCTTGAAATTGAACTAATTTCAGTTTATCTTCTTCACACTATAATGATATTTTTAATTCGGCTGTAAAATGCAGTCAGACATCTTTTCGTCAAATACAACTTCGAAGCTGTTACTTATTTAGCCCTACCTGGTGCTATGGACAAAAGAAGTGCTATGTACTCGAGTAGTATTGCCCCCAATGGATCCTGGTAATTTGGAAGAAGGAACCCTCCCTCCAGACTTGATCTACCATATCCACATGTATCTGTTGAACTTTGAGGACATTTGGATTACGAGTCTATCTTACGTACCCCAACTGCCATTAATTAACACGGGAAATCTTTGGCTGACTCAAGACTCAAACTCACACCGCTTAAGTTAAAGGATCGATGCATTTGCAGACGGATTTACAGCGGCTTCACACTCTTGTTTAGTATACTGATATGAAATATATGCAAAATATAGGTACTGTCGTGAATTATCTGAATTATTGAGGACAGAATCACTGTTCAATTGCTCATATATACCATTGTCGTGAATTATCTGTTTTCGATATTTATGGTATATACATTCTACTGCGCAACATTCAACAGTCAAACGTGAAATCTCCACAAATGAAAATGTAGAACCCTTTAATGAATCACAAGTTAATAAAATTCGTCTATCGAGCCTAACAAATCACACTTATTACAAAATTACACTTATTACTTATCACTTACAACACTTACATACGAGAGTAGTAGTCAGTTTGTTGGAGAGAGTCTAATGGCATAAAATCCAAGAATATATGAGCCAAATAAGTATTGCTTTTTCCCGTCTAGTTGAAGTAGTACTCTTTACAATACAGTTGCATTATACAGTTTTCATTGCCAACACAACTTTTCAAACTTTCTATGCTTAATGTTTTTTTATGATGTATTGTTGTATTTCTCTAATACCATTAGAAATATAATATTGACTTTATTACCTCAAGACATACCTTAAATCTGATTTTTAATATAGGGGAAACTGAGCCAAAAGGTGTTTCTTGTCTGCGCCTTCTCGAACACTGGAACACGCATGAAGGCAAGAGTCAATCTTTCCACCAATTAGCACTTCGGTTAAGGCAGCTTGGAAAGAAAGATATTGCAGATCGTCTGGCGAAGTCTGTTTCCAACGAAAAGATCGCCGAAGTCCAAGAATCGTTCCTGTCGGATCCTTTCAAGTCCAGAATTCACTCAAATTCACCGTTGCTACAAGAGAGTCCACATGTGCAAACAGCACCTCCACCACAGGAAGATCAGAGAAGCTGGACATCTTTTCAAGTAGTCATTGCCATCATCATATCAATAGCGTTTTCGGTTATTTTTCTTCTGTGTTTCGTGGAATTGTTTAAAGTGTTCCTGCCTGATTCTTACACGCGTATGAGAACGTCTTTTTATTTATCTTTCACTGGGAAACACCCAAATAGTGAAAAATTGTACTTTATTATATAGTTGAAATATATGAATATTATTACAGAGAAAGAAGATTTTCTACTAGACGAATTTTGAAAACAAATTTATTTTTTATCTTATTGAATTTCCATATATATTTAAAACATAGAAGCAGAATAACTTTTTTTGTAAATTATTATCTAATGCTGAATTTAACTACAATAAAATATGAAAAGAAATTATTACAGAAATAGTTTCACACATACTTTAAACATTCTGAAGAATTCTGAATAAAAAATGTGTGTGTCGACCATTTTGTTTTTGACAATAATTGATAATAGGGAATGAAGATTTCTCGATTTTATGGTTATTTTGACTAATTGTAGATCAGGTCTAGATGCAGAATCCCAATAAATCTTTACAAATTTAACCTCGTTGAATCTATATAATATATACTTAAATTTAATATCATTTGAAAGCTTAAGAGATATTTGAGAGATTTTCGCATGTCCCCTATCCCACGCATTTTCCATATATATTTAAAACACAAAATCATAAACAACTTCTTTTTGTAAATTATTATCTCTTGGTGAATATAACTACAGTAAAAATATGACACTATATTATTTTTCACAATAGCTTTGAACAATCGTTACACATTCTGGAGAATTTTCGACAGAAAAAAAATTGTGTGTCGACAATTCTTTTGTCGACAACAATTATAAAATGAAAACGAAGATTTACCGATTTTCTGGTAATTTGGACTATTTGTAGATCATGTCTAGTTGTAGTATCCCAATAAAATGATTAAAAAATTTAATCTCGTTGAATCTAAATAATAAATACTTATTTAATATCATTTGAAAATCTAAGAGCTATTTGAGGAATTTTCGCACGTCCCATATTCCACGCATTTTCCTTATATATTGAAAAAACAAAAGCACAAACAACTTGTTTTTGTAAATTATTATCTGGTACTGAATATAACTATAGTACAAATCTGAAACGAAATTATTACCCCCCCCCAATAGCTCTAAACAATCGTTAAACATTCTGAAGAATTTTCGACAGAAAAAAAATTGTGTGTCGACAATTCTTTTGTCGACAACAATTATAAAATCATAACGAAGATTTCAGGATTTTATCGTTATTTGGACTACATGTAGATCATGTCTAGGTGCAGTATCTCAATAAAAAGTTTAAAAATTTAACCTCGTTGAATCTAAATAATAAATACTTAAATTGAATATCATATGAAAACGTGAGAACTATTTGGTAGATTTTCGAATTAAAAATAGAAATTCCAACTAGTAATCTTCATATCTTAACTCTCAGATGAGAATTGTAACAATATGTGTTACAATTCACATCTTCAGCTATTATTTATACAAATAATTACATACAAATAATGCTTAGAAATAAATTAAAAAAATTAAATAACAATAAACAATTATTTCCCTTATTTATAGTTATTTAGACAACTTGTAGATCATGTCTAATTGTAGTATCCCAATAAAATGTTTAAAAAATTTAATCTCGTTGAAATTAAATAATAAATACTTATTAAATATCGCTTGAAAACCTAAGAGCAATTTGAGTGATTTTCGCATGTCCCATAATCTACGCATTTTCCATATATATTGAAAAAACAAAAGCACAAACATCTTGTTTTTGTAAATTATTATCTGGTACTGAATATAACTATAGTACAAATCTGAAACGAAATTATTATCCCCCCAATAGCTTTAAAAAATCGTTAAACATTCTGAAGAATTTTCGACAGAAAAAAAATGTGTGTCGACAATTCTTTTGTCGACAACTATTATAAAATGAGAACGAAGATTTCCCGATTTTCTGGTTATTTGGACAATTTGTAGATCATGTCTAGTTGTAGTATCGAAATAAAACGTTTAAAAAATTTAATCTCGTTGAAATTAAATAATAAATACTTATTTAATATCGCTTGAAAACCTAAGAGCTATTTGAGTGATTTTCGCATGTCCCATATTCTACGCATTTTCCATATATATTGAAAAAACAAAAGCACAAACATCTTGTTTTTGTATATTATTATTTCGTACTGAATATAACTACAGTACAAATCTAAAACGAAATTATTACACTCAATATCTTTAAACAATCGTTAAACATTCTGAAGAATTCTCGACAGAAGAAAATTGTGTGTTAGCAATTCTTTTGTCCACAACAATTAACAATTGAGAACGAAGATTTCCCGATTTTATGGTTATTTGGACTACATGTAGATCAAGTCTAGGTGCAGTATCAAAATAAAACGTTTAAAAATTTAACATCGTTGAATCTAAATAATAAATACTTAAATGTAATATCATATGAAAACATGAGAACTATTTGAGAGATTTTCGAATTAAAAATAGAAATTCCAACTAGTAATCTTTATATCTTAACTCTCTACGTACGGCTCAGTTTTTATACTTCCAGGTACTGAAATACTGGGCGAGTTTTTAATATTTTCTTTATTTATATGTGTTACAATTCACATCTTCATCAGTTGTTTCAACAAATACTTACATACAAATAATTTTAAACAAACAATAATGTGTAGGAATATATTTAAGAAATGAAATAAAAATAAACAATTACTTTTTTGTCCAATTATTTTATTTCAATCTCATCATATAAGTTTTAATATTTCTGTAATAAACAAGAATTTAACATACAATGGTTTCTTCTCAAAACTCGAAATATTTTCAAGATAGCAGATTTTTTGTAATACAGAAAATAGCAAAATATTTTGTTCTGTTTTATAAGGCGTACTATACCTTTACATCACAGTTGATGAAATATGAGTATTATTGTGTTACCGATTTGGAAAGACTGCCCATTTCTCTCCATATAAGACATTTCAGACGTGACATTTTTGCATGATATTATTTCTCAGTAATAATGTGACAGCAATAAAAGCGGTAAAAAAGCATTTTCTGCCGAGAAAGAGCTATAAGAAAAAGGTCCGATGCGACGCGTGATAAACTATTCCGCCGAAGAAAATAAAATTCAAGAGAAAAGGCAATATATCATTGTTGAATCTATTATGATAAATTGGAAAAGATTAATTTTGTTTCCATTTATGTAAACACACTCACAAACACTCAAATATATTATACATATATATATATATATATATATATATATATATATATATATATATATATATATATATATATATATATATATATATATATATATATATATATATATATATATATATATATATATATATATATATATATATATATATATATATATATATATATATATATATATATATATATATATATATATATATATATATATATATATATATATATATATATATATATATATATATATATATATATATATATATATATATATATATATATATATATATATATATAGTAAGATCAAAAAATTCGTATAGACTTTAAAAATTCATAATAACGGGAAAAATAACCAAAATAAAAACGGTTTGCAAGGTTAGTATCATTAGCACATGGGAATTTTTTAAACAGAAAAAGCAGTAACTGAAAACAGCCGACAGATCTCTCTGGTACGAGCGACTTCGGTGGAAATATGCAAATGAGACTGTTATAAAATCTTGCTCGCCTATAAATACACAATAGGTTTACCGCTCTAAACCATGTATGCGAAGGATAAATCTGTGTTGAAGTTATTTTACGTCAACCAGAAATCACCGACCGCTGCCTTGCGTAAGTTCCGAATTCAGAAGTATATAAGGAGAGGAAAAAGGACTTTAAGAATGGCAAGCCTCATAAAGCTTGTTTAGCTGTTTCAGGAAACTAGAACGTTGGAAGGATCGTGTAACAACCGGACGGCCATGTTTAAAGATGGCACGTGTTGCAGCCGAAATTGAAGCATTAACGTCCTAATCAGTTGCAGGAACGAGCAGTGCTCGTGACGCTGCCAGACAGTTGGGCTCACCACCATCCTTGGTACTCAATATTCTTCATGTAATTCTTGATCTGTTTCCATACAGACTGCAGTCGTGCCTTCAACTTTTACCAGCGGATACCGTACAGAGGGAAGCATTTGCGAGGTGGGCTTTCTCCAAAATTGAACAGAATTCCACCATGGTCTTTAACATCTTGTGGACATATGAAGCTCATTTTTTGCTTCATGGCGATGTTAATACCCATAACTGTAGGATCTGGGCAAAGTCTAATCCACGTGAATACATGTAGAAACCATTGCTTTCCCCAAAGGTGACAGTGTGGTGTGGATTCACAGGTTCGTTCATCATAGGACCCTTTTCTTTGAAACGGAGAGGCCAGTAAATGGATGTAAAACGGATACAGTGAATGTGCAGCGTTATTTAACACTTCTGTGCGATAATGTCGTGCCAGCTTTGAGTGAAAGAGATGCGCTATCTACAACCACGTTTATGCAAGATGGAGCAACTAGTCACACTGCTAACCCGGTCAAGGATGTCCTAATCCAGACATTCGTGGAAGACAAAATCATTAGCAGGCGTTTCAGGTTTCCATGGCCTCGTCGGTCTCCAGATTTTACCCGTAGACTTTTGGTTGTGGGGATATTTCAAATCTCTGATAATGTATCGATCCAATCCATCCAATCCCTCTAAACTGAAAGATGCGATCCGCCGAGAGGTGTCTTGCATACAACTGGACCTGCCGTACTCTGCCGTTGCTGGATTTGTGACTCACCTGCAGTGTGTTATCCCCTGTGGTGGAGGTGATATGGAACACATACTGTTGTAATAAACTATTTGGAGGCATTCTGTTTATTATTTGCGTTTCTTTTTCTTTGACTTGTGTACATCAGCGCCCTCTATCTACGCTTTTTGGGTTTTTCTTCTGTTTAAAAAAAAAGCCATGCCCTAGGGATACAAACATTGCAAACAGTTTTTTTTATTTTGGTTATTTACATTTTGGTTATATATATATATATATATATATATATATATATATATATATATATATATATATATATATATATATATATATATATATATATATATATATATATATATATATATATATATATATATATATATATATATATATATATGTATGTATGTATATGTTAATAATGTCACGTGGATGAAATTACAAGTGGAACACAATGAAGAGTCAAGCTTAAGAAATAACACTGTTTATTAAAGGCCAAGCTACCTAGCTCATACTCATACAACAACTGCTACTCGAATTTTTTACAGAGGCTTTTATATGGTAACGCCGAAAGATGGCCGATTGGTTAGGGTGCTGACCTTCGGTACCGTAGTTCGTTGGTTCGAATCCCACAGTGGCATGGATGTTCGTAGCCTTTCGGAATCGGCTTTAAGCAGTAGGTCCCGGTCTCATTAGCCCTCGTGTTGCAAAAAGTAGACCGTAGCTCTCCAAACCAATCCTTTATATGGTAACAAAACCTTCTAGAATTATTTTAATGTAACAGAAAATTAGCCTAATTTAAAAGTTATCTTGACTACTTAACAAATCGAGCATAAAATTACAAAAACAAGTTTGCCCTGACTCAGAATCGGATTGCATACCTTTCTGTTCGTAGCCCACTACTCAAACCATTGTGCCATGGAGCTCGGCAGGTTTGTTTGAAATGTGGTAATATATACGTAGAAACGAAATACTCGCCTATGCGCACTGCTCGGTGGAGCTCCTCACCGTTGATTGCATACTTACTTTAGACGCGAAAGCAATGATTTGCTACGACGAGTGTGCTGGGAGACGACGATGCCCACTTGATCCTTTTATATTTAATTAGTATATCTTTAATAATTACTGTCTCACCCGCGGTGTTTTCTGGTCCATAACTATATTCACCATTATTGTTAAATGCAGTCACCAGTATTTTCCAGCACCTGTACCAAATATATACTATTAATGATATGTATAACATAAGAAACAAACGTAATTATAAGGATATCTTAAAACAATTTCAGGGCGAATTTATCTTTTCAAGAAAAAATGTGACAACTATCTTTTGATTATTTTTATTATAGGGGCTATAATTTCATGTGTCCAGCAGTTATATAATTCCTGGTTTTCACGCATGTATATATATATATATATATATATATATATATATATATATATATATATATATATATATATATATATATATATATATATATATATATATATATATATATATATATATATATATATATATATGTATGTATGTATGTATCTATGTATGTATATATGTATGTATGTATATATGTATATATATATATATATATATATATATATATATATATATATATATATATATATATATATATATATATATATATATATATATATATATATATATATATATATGTATGGATATGTATGTATGTATCTATGTATGTATATGTATGTATGTATATATATATATATATATATATATATATATATATATATATATATATATATATATATATATATTATATATATATATATATATATATATAATATATATATATGTGTGTGTGTGTGTGTGTGTGTGTGTATATTGAATTATTAGCTCAAAAATAATGAAACCCTGATATTCAATTTTATCTTCTCGTGTAAAAAAAGTATTCATTGTCACAAACAGTTAATGCCGAATACATTCCACTCTCCTATGGGTTCAAGCAAATGCATCACTGTACAAGCGTAAATGACATAATCGACACTTAAAATCTACATTATGTTCTAAGACCGTCAGAAATCTCTCTTCTTATAAATAGTTTTTGTTTAGATCAAGGGTGCCCAACCGCAATAGGTTGGTGGGCTAAAAAACAAGTTACGGAACAGTGGCGGGCCGCACATCTAAAAATAAAACAACAAATTATTCAAAATATTTTATTGTCGTGCAATATTCAAAACTAGCATATAGGCCGTCAAATAACGGGATCAGTAAAATTTTTAACTTTTCAGAATTGTAAAGTACCCTATGAGGCAGGTAAAAAAAAGGGTTTGTTTTTTGGCTGAGAAATATCTGGTACACTCTCAATAATTTGTTTATCTTCATACTCCTTGAAATCCTCCCGATACTGTGAATGCAGTTTAGAATCACGTTGAATTCATTTAGAAAGATAATTCAAAGTTTTCTTAGCTATGTCTAAATTATCGTTAAGTTCTTCCCATTTTTTTTTTTTTGCTACAGTAATGAATGGAAGTAAAGGAATGAAACTATCATTTCCACTAGTGGAGGTAGATACAATTTGTTAATACCGCTGATAAAATTTTCATTGCACAAAAAAATAATCGATGGTTAAATTTAAAATGATCACATATGTACCTAATTTATTATTTAAGCCGAATATAAAAGAAAATTATTTACGTAAGATTTAAGTTCACCGATAAAACGTATGAAAATAATGCAGGCGATATTTAAATAATTTAAAATAAGAAATGATTAAATGAGACGGTTAAAGGAATGACGTCATAATGCTAGAAATAAATGTTATTTTTACCTATTTATGTGATAAATTGATAAATTTAATCGCCTGTTCTTAACCGGGAAAAATAGGGCTTAAAATAATGGAATTAAATGCTAGAAAAGAGTGGAAGGGGTGGATTTTGAATTTTTGCTAACCCTAACTCTTCAAGAATCCAATATAGCTTCCTCTACCCATTCCAGGTCCAACCGCTTCATAAAGTCGAGGACAGACAACTTAGGCTATTATTATATAGGGGATAAGCATTTTAAGAATGAAAGCTGCGACTGTACATAACAGTTGTGTTACACATAAATCATAACTACAACGACAATAAACATTAACTATACTGTATTTATAATCACGCCCAACACCTTACATTCCTCCTTAATGAGGGTTAAAATATTATATTTATACTATAAATATATATTGTAGTTTATTCAAAACACTACCACATACATTATTTTAAAATTAATGTGAGATTTGTTTTTGTACTTTACTAGAGATTCTGTTAATATTGACAGAATATTCTAGAACAGTCAGCTTTCAACGTAACCTGTCCAACCCTACTCGGATTTGGTTTGGTTTGGAGCGCTACGGTCAACTGTTTTGCAAACGTGGGCTAATGAGACCGGGACCTACTGCTTAAAGCCGATTCCGAACGGCTACGAACATCCATGCCATAGCGGGATTCGAACCCACGAACTCCGGTTCCGACGATCAGTGCCCTAACCAATCGGCCATCGCTCGGCCCAACCCTAATCAGAGCCCAGGTTTAAGTTGGTTACTTAACATACATAATATGTGATATTTATTATTGTAAACATTAACAACTAAAATTCTATGTTCCAACTGTATATAGTCAAAATGACTAAAACTATATAGACAGTTGAAAAGTTCAATTGGGCTGCAAAAGATTTGTAAATGGGCTGCAGGCGGCCCATGGTTTTGATCTCTGTAATATCTTACGATATTTTTTAAAATTTAATAGTTCTACAACCTATAGATTAACTAATAAAATTTACTATAAACATTTTTCTATTATAATCTCAGAACATGTTAGAACCATTACGAGATATCTCCTGTGTGTGGTAAAAAGCCTAATTGACTTTACAATATTTCTATGTGGATTAAAAAAAAATATTTCGTTTTACCTAAAATTATGTTTACATTTTATGAATATTAAACATGACGTAAAAGGAATGCTCGCTTTTGTTATTCTTGTCTGGAAACTACAATAATCACTTCGTTAATAAATAATTAATCAGTGCATAATTTCTATCCAAATTAAATTAGTGTAGAGACTTTCAACTTAAAATATATTAGTGATGGTTTACGTGCAACGAAAGTATTTCTTTTTTGTGTTTTAATTTCAGTGTACACTACGTTTTGGGAAAGAAAGAGTTTTAGAAATACCATGAATAATTACAATCGACAACTTTTACTATACAAATTAATCTGCTTAATAATTTGCTTAGTTTAGAGAAAATAAAAATTATGTGTTTAGTTTTTGAATTTATTTGTAAAAATTATGTTTTATGATTTTGATTTCTGAAAATATGGGAAATAATTATAAATGAATAAGGTTTTTAGAAATGAGTCGATGTTTAAATTTATTAAGGTGTATTCTGATTTTAATAAATTTAAAACGCGAATACTGATTATTTACTGTTATTATTTTTATTTAGTTAAATTTAATTCAGAAGATGTTTGAGTAATATGCTTAGAAAATATAACGGTTTTAGACTGTTTTACAGTTTTAAAATTTTGATTATTTAATTATGAAAGAATGTGAAATCTTTTGTATCATCGTATTAAAAGGTATTATTTTAAAGATAAAATTATAGTTAATATATGTGAAACCGCTGATGGGGACGAGATAATTATGTTAAAAGTAGATTTTAATTGTTAAATTTAAATTCAAATGCTAGAAAATGAAGAAAAGTTTTTATTAAATGTGCATTGTAAAGAAATAAACGTTATGTGAACTGCATAATGTTAAAAAATTTATAAGTAAAAAAATAGTACTCTAAAGATACAAAAAAACCTATTTTGATACAAATTGCGATAAAATAAGTGGCACCATGTGTATGAAGGTTGAAATTGGTAAACTCAATCCTTTCCTGTAAAAGATGTATAAGTAAAAGCTTAAGAAACCATGCTTTTATTACTGAAATTGATAAATATTTTAAGATAACTCTTGTTAAATTGTTAGATAATAGATATTGTTCCTATATAAAAGATATTTCCTTTTATTATTGATAAATATATAATAATTTATCTATGAAGATTTACTTTTTATCATTCGCCATATTGGCCAAGCTGATACGCAATGCAAACTAATCAGCTCTGAAATTAGTTTTAAACTTTAGTAGCTTTTTAAAATTTTGTCATAATTATGAACAAATGTGAAACCTTTTGTATCATCGTTTTTAAAGTTATTATTTTAAAGATAAAATTATAGTTAATATATTTGAACCCGTTGATGTGTACAATATAATTATGTTAAAATTAGATTTTAATTGTTAAATAATTTAAATTCAAATACTGTGGAAATGAAGAAAAAAATTTTTAAATGCACATTGTAAAGAAAAAATGTTACCTGAAATGCATAAAGTTAAAAAAATTTGTAAATAAAAATTGGTACTCTAAAGATACAAAAAAAAAACACATTTTGATACAAATTGCGATATAGTAAGAGCCATTATGTGTATGAATATTACAATTGATAAACTCAGGCCTTTCCTGCAAAATAAGAATAGGTAAAAACTTAAGAAATCATGCTTTTACGACTGAAAAGGATTAATATTAAGAAACTATTGTTAAATAGTTACGTAATACATATTGTTCCTATATAAAATTATTTCCTTTTTATACTTATAAATTTATAATAATTTATCTATGAAGATTTATTTTTTATCATTCGCGATATTGGCCAAGCTGATACACAATGCAAACTAATCAGCTCTAAAAATTATTTTTAAAATTTAATAGCTTTTTAAGCTTTTGACATAATTATGATTGAATGAGAAATATTTTGTATCATCCTTTTTAAAGATATTATTTTAAAGATAAAATTGTAGTTAATATATTTGAAAACATTGATGTGTACAATATAATTATGTTAAAAGTACATTTTAATTGTTAAATTTAAATTCAAATGCTAGGAAAATGAAGAAACGTTTTTGTTAAATGTGCATTGTAAAGAAATGTACGGTATGTGAACTGCACAAAGTTAAAAAATTTGTAAATAAAAATTAGTACTCTAAAGATACCAATAAAAGAAAAAAGCATTTTGATACAAATTGCGATAAAATAAGGGGCACCACGTGTATGAAGGTTTCAATTGGTAAACTCAAGCCTTTCCTGCAAAATAAGCATAAGTAAAAGAGATAATTATGTTAAAAGTAGTAACGAGATAATTATGTTAAAAGTAGATTTTAATTGTTAAATTTAAATTCAAATGCTAGGAAATTGAAGACATGTTTTGTGTAAAATGTACGTTGTAAAGAAATAAACGTTATGTGTACTGTATGAAGTTAAAAAAATTGTACTCTAAAGATACAAAGAAAAAAACATTTTGATACAAACTGAGATATAGTAAGGGGTATCATGTGTAGGTTACAATTGGTAAACTCAAGATTTTATTGCAAAATATGTATAAGTAAAAGCTTAAGTTGTCCGTCTACGTTGAAAACGTCATTTGTTTTGCCCAAATCATAGTTTTTTCATTTCTCTATTGTAAAATTTCAACTTTTAATCTTCTAAATATTTCTGTTGTTTTGTCTTTACGGAATTTTAATGCAAAGTTACACCTGTTTAAACATCAGCAATCAAAACAAACCGAAAGTAGCGACTTCAGAACTGGAAATTGTGAATTTAAAGCTTTTTAAAGAGCATTTTTTGGACAAAACTTTTTATAGTTTCATGAAGATAAGTTTAACCATTTTTCTAGTATTTTAATAATTAGCAACTTGGCAATTAGGAAGTTTTGAAGCAAGAAAGTGTGGAGAATTTTTAACATGTATTTTAATTTTTTAATAGTTAAAATTGTTTTCATAAACTTCAAATGCGTTTTTCTCGGAACGGTATTTTTAACAAAATGTTGAAACTTGAAATGTGATATCACAAAAAGTTTTTAAATATTTTGTTGAAAATTATTAGGAATGCTATTGATAGTATTTATTAGTAAGTTATCTAAAAGCTTTAAATTTGTAAAAATTTTAATGATATTTCCCTCATGGTTAGCTATAAAGGTAACGAAAATTCATTAAAAATTAAAGGTGTATGATTTTGAAGGACCAAAATTTTTTTTTACGAAATGTAAATTAAGCAAAGATTTTAGGTGATTCACTAGTTCATTGTATAAGAAATGTGTTGCATAAAAAATATTGAAATAATTTAATTCATTAAAAAATTAGACCTTTTGAAAAAACCCGATTTTTTTACTAATTTTTCTTCATTTATTAGAAATTTTTATAAAAACTTCTCCAGGAATAAATTTTTAAGTGAAATTCTATATGATAATATAAAAAATAAATCTAAAAATGTAAAAATATGAACTAGTTTCTACGTTTAAAGAAAAAAGTTCTCAGAACGTAGACGGATACCTTAAGAAACCATTCTTTTGTAACTGAAAAGGATTAATATGGTATGAAACCTATTGTTACCCTTAGCGCACAGCAAATTTTTGTACCACTGCCTACCAGCAACTCCGTTACATTTTTGCAGCGGAACTAGTGAAATGGTGTCTTATTTTAAGTAAGAATCAGACGAGCTTGTGAATGTTTTTAATTTTGTTTATTTCATACATATGCACTTTCTTCTTGCAAATGAAGCTATATTGTAAATTTTTTACTTCACCATGGTGTGATATCTTTGGAAACAATTTCCCATATGCATCCTGGGTTTACTTGGGTAGCATAACTACTACTTGAAGTATCAAAATTATAATCAGCATTTACCTTTTGCAGTATCTTTTAACACTTGAAAATCAAACATGTCTTCACTACCACTCAACTCTAAATTCTCGTCATAATTATTTTTTTCCATGTTGCTGACCATATAAAAGGTCAAACAATGGTTTAATGGTAACAATACAGAGACTGAGTACGTTTTAACTACAGATAACAAATGCCAACGCAGCATCTTAAGCATAGTCATGCTAAAAACATTTGGCTCCGCAGATACGCCTACGGAGTTGCGGTACAAATGCCGGATGGTTCCGTAGCGGAGCCAACGGAGCGCTAAGTGTTAAATAGTTATATAATAGATATTGTTCCTATATAAAAATTATTTCCTTTTATTACTTATAAATTTATAATATTTTATCGATAAAGATTTACTTTTTATCACTCTTAATATTGGTGAAAGATTTTGGCCAACCTGATACACAATGCAAAATTATAAATATGTGTTGGTTCACAAAAGAAATTTGGGGGGTAGAAACGTAGAGAAAATATTAAAAAAAAAACCTAAAGAGAAAATGCGTGAAAATACCTCAGCAGAAAAAAATATTACACATTGCAATGATCTGGTATTTTCCAGTTTACACATTATCATGAGATCATAGATGTTCAGTGCGGTATTATTACTAGCAATTCAATATAAAAATCAAGTGTATTGTTTTCTGGATTTTAGATGGTTCATGAATGATCACAAAACAATTTGTTATTAAAAAAAGTCCACTCCACACCGAGATATGAAATGATATCTTTCTAAAAGAGAGCAGCTTATTCAGTGATATTAACAGTGAGAACTTAGATCTTTGGGAAGTCTGAGTCATTAGCCGTGGAGAGCTTGAAACTGTGGCGACAGGACAGAAAATTTGCATTTATTTCAGTTAGATTTGTGAGACTGGGAAAAAGAAATTATGCCATAAACACTCCTTTAGATAAGATATTTTGTGCCAGAAAAAAAAAATAGATTTGAAGTTATAAAAAAGGGAAAGATCAAAAATTTTAAGAGCTATTTTAAGTAAAATAATTTTAATATATTACATTTAACCCCTTGAGGTCCAGCCCGTAAATGCGATACTAGTCAACCGTTGTGGATATCTTTACCGTTTAACGCCATCTAGTAAGTAATTAAATCTATCATTTAAAAATTCAAATACAACGTTCCGATTTCCAATTACGTATACGCGACGCTGGTCTCTCAATATCAACAGGAACTCATCGCGTGGTGGCGACGTTGGGCTGATAAAAGTCGAATCGCTGCGTCGCATCCAAGAAATGTTTGTCAAGAATGGGATATACATATGTAATCAGCGAAATTATCTCGCTGATTACACATAATATTAGCATCCGTTATTTGGATTTTTCCGACTAACTGGGCAATTAGAAATCGTAACTGTAGTGTAGTAATGGCTCCATTAAAGAAAGCGAAGTTCAGCGTTGGGGAAATTTACATTTATTGATGATAAAATTGAACGAGTAAAAAAAAACAATCTTTACAAGGCTCAAGCTCTGCACCGAATGCCCCAGATAATACATATTTTTCAAATTATCACATCCAAGAGCTAGAGTATGACGGGATTTCATTCCCATTGAATTTTGATTGCTCACCATTTCTCTGAAGTTAAGACTGAGCCTTGTACATTTAAGGTAGCTCGTTAACAACATAGAAAGCCTTCTAGTTATTGGAGAAGTGCAACTCTTTTCACTTCAGCAATAACCAAACATAGGATCAGATGGAAAATGGGACCAGTGGACAGAAATTCAGCATTATAAAAGCAGGTCATCAACTGTTTTCCTCCCCGGTAACAACTCGGCCATTGTACTTCGAGGCATGCATTTGGAACTTCACAGCATATTTTAAGTGTTTCGAAATTTCTAGCAATAAATACAAAAATGCTCCAAATGATAAAGCCTCCAATGTTATCCTATACGAAATGACTTCTCAAATTTTTCATTATGTATCATTGATAATGCGTTACCCTTTGCTATTAAACTTTTTCCAGGGAAATATTTCCTTATATTTGTGTAGATATTGGCGAGGCTCTTATGTGTTTTCAGGCTTTTGAACAATATGATCCATATTCTCACTTTGTACAAATGTATACAATAAGAGAAATATTAATTGGAGCTTTTAGAGTTGCTTGAAAAACAACCTTACAAAAGCACTCCCGATAATAAAAGCTTTTAAAGGATAGGTCTACCACTTATGTCAGCTGATAAGCTGAACCTAGACGACAGAACACGTTGTTACATTTTTGATGAGATCTATGGTTTTAGAACTTGCTTTATATTTGTGTAGATGAAGGTGAGGCTCTTATGTGAGTTCAGGCGTTTGAATAATTCGCTCCATATTTTCACATTGTACAAATATGTACAAAAAGATAATTATTAATGTGAGCTATTCGAGTGGTTTGAAAATAAAACCTTAGAAAAAGATACCCAATAATAAAGGTTTTTAAAGGATGGCTCTACTCGTTAAGATAGCTGATAATTTGAACATAAAGGAAGGAGCACGCTGATGCATTTTAAAGGAGGTCCATGATTTTAGAATTTGCTTCATTTGGTTTTAATTTCCACCACCCATCCGCAAAAAATTAACCTGAAGAAATATATTAATGTCTGAACATTTCCCCTTTCACGGAAATCCATTGCATATATGAAACAATATTTTCCAGCGAATAATAAAAATGTTAAAATGTATTACGTTTAAATGTTTCACAATCTCATATTATTTCAAAGCATTTCTTGAAAACTTTCAAAAACATTTAAGCTCAAACCACAAATATGTTCAGCATTCTTTAACTGCTAATCTATTATGAAGTTTTATGAACCAAAATTCATTTTGACAAGTAAAATATTCAATTGTTTTTTATTTCTTAGATTTAAAAGAATGATAAACAATATTTTTTTCCATTTCAGCAAAATAAATTCAACTGCTTAATATCCTCTCAGAAGCTTCCCGCCATCAATCCATTTTTTTCTGTGGCAATCTAGTTTATCACGTCTCATATAGCATTGCGTTCCTATAATTCTTTTCCACCAGAAACTGAATTTTCATTTTTATTGCGTTACATTATGACCAAAATATATTTCCTTGCAAAAAACGTCACGTATGGACTCTGTTATATGCACAAAAAGTGCAGTTGCCGTGAACTTGCAACACAATAATACTCTTATTTTTCTTCAGGTAGACGGAAATGGATCTCTGTTTGATGAATAACAAGAAGCTTTCACTTTTTCTCTACAACAAAATCGTCCATTCATAAAAGATGTCTACATTATATATATGACATAAAAATCTCTTTCAAAATATACTACAATCTCAAGAATATGAAGTTGACAATTATATTAAGACAGTTTACAATTATATCTATTTATCTCTCTTTATAGACTCACACATATATGTATTCATATATATATATATATATATATATATATATATATATATATATATATATATATATATATATATATATATAATTACTCTTCTTTAATTTTGACAATTTTTATTTACCAAAAGCAGAGTCACAAGTTAGGTCTATAGCCCACAATAGAATCACAATATTAAAATAAATGTAATTATATAAAAAAGCTAAGTTTCCTGCTCATGACACTGGTCTAATACACTGATCTTGGAATAATTAAAAAGAAAATAATAGTGATTTATTCATTTATGAAATATGTTTCATTGACGAATGTGTTTGGTCACATTTCAAGGTCAAAAAGTTGAAATTGCCGATTGAGGGGAGGGGGCAAATCTTTTGCTCTTAATGAAAAGTTTATATTTTCTGTTCTATTTTACTTCTAGATATACTGTGAAAGCAGGAGAAAAAAAGGACAAATTGCATAAAATTCTGTAGAGCTAAACTGACTGGAGCTTCTGACAATGAAGGAAAAGTATTAGAGTTTGAAAATTATATTCGATGCTGAAATGTATAAATGTATGAAAACATACTCTATGTGATGTTGGAAGTGATGGAATTGAGAAAGTTCTGACAACGATTTTGATAACAATATTCAACAAATGAACTATAAAGAAAGTATTCAGTCCAAGAATGGGGAAATTAGATTCGTTGCCACATTCTTCACAATCAACAACCTTACGGTGCAAAAATTTATACGCAATATCCTGCATTGTTATCCATACAAAATGACAAGAGTTCAGAATTTGCTTCTAGCTGACCTGTCAAGAATAGAGGCATTTGCTCTCGAATTTCTCACTCGCATGGAAGTAGACAATGAACAGCCATGAAACATTTTATGGACAAAAGAAGCCTATTTTCACCTCAATGGGTTGGTCAAAGCAAAAGTCGCAGGATATTGGCAAAGGAAAACGTATTCACAACTGCATCAGTACCGATTTATTCGACAAAGGTAACTGTGTCGTGAGGATTGACTGCAGCGTTATGGTAGGGCAATGTTCTTCGAGTTCTTATGTGGGTTCTGTTACCTGTACCGTGAATGGCAAACGGTATGCAAGTCTTTTGCACAACCGGATCCTTCCACCATTTAAACAGTGTGCACATCTGGATAGAATCATTTTCATGCAAGATGGAGCTCTACCACACATCACAAAGACAGTCATGCAACTCCTCAAGAGGCATTTCGAGAATAATCCACTTTATCAGCCGTAATTGTCCAATAGCCTGGCCAAGATCATGAGACCTTAATCCTTGTGAATTCTGGCTGTGGGGTTATCCTAAATTGTTGTGTACAGTGGCCCGACTGCAAATTTAGCTGAACTGAAGACACAGATTACGAAATACATTAGAAACGTCACCTCTGAGACGCTCCGATCTATTTTGGAACATATGGTTTATCGCTTTCAGCTTGTGACAAAGAAAATATATTGAGTAAGCAGAAAGCATATTGAAACTGTCTGCATCAAGTCTGGGCATTATTGCCAGGAGTTTTCATTGTTGTTTTTTATGCTGTGTTTTTCCTAAGGACAATTAAAAACTGAATCATTATAAGCTTTTATGCGCTTTTTGGACCTAGGACAAGTAAAAACCAATTATTCCCATCCAATGTGGTACGTCCTTCCGTGGTGAATGGGCTTTCAACTAACAGTGCTACAACTGTTTGTTTACTTGGAAGTGATATTTTAAGGACAATACATAATTAAGGACAAACATACATGCACATTGAACACTAAAGTAGGCATATTGTGCAACTCATACCGAATCCACTTTCCTTGTGACACTTAGCGCCATCTATTGATCCATTGATATTGGAACTTATTTTATAATGTCAAATTGTTTCCCCCAGTGTATTCAGGGCAAATTTACAGTCTGACCAGTGGTTCTTTTTTGCAGCGTTTTGAAAGTGGGACTTTAATTTTGGATATATATATATATATATATATATATACATATATATAGTATTCTTAAATTATATTCTTACTCTATGTATCAACTTACATCCCATTAGAACTTTCATAAAATCTATATTTCATAATTCCTAAATGCATTCATATTATTAACATGTTTTAGAAAACTATCGATACTTAATACTATCGCAAATATTTGTAAAGGGAATTTCAATCTATAAACTTCTCTGAGGCAACTCTGAAGCTAGAAAAATGTATTAAATCTTTCTTTCTGTACTAATACGTCTTACTAAATAAATTTCACATCACGGAGTTTTACATTGATTCTTTCATGGTACGAAGTAAAGTAAGTGTTATAAACGCGAACACCTTCTGTGTTTAAATTTAAGCGGAAATACTCAGTTGAATTATGTTGGAATTTTAATTTTAATAAGATTTAGTGTTATCTATGTACGTAGCTACAAGGAAATTTTCATTCTAAGATTTTGAATTTTCATTTTTACCATTCCTTATCACATTCATACTTCTTTTGTTCTGACATCTGTACATGAATTTTGTTTTGCCAGGTTATAACATCATAATGTGCACAACCTCTTTTGCTCAATTCACAATTTGCGCTGTATATAACGAAAAATAGGAAATTAATAGTATGAAGACAGACTGTAAAGGAATTAAAATTAAATAAAATTACTTAAAATTATATTCTTACTCTATAGGAACTAATATCCCATTAAAACTTTTAAAAAAGTCGCGTATAACATTTCGTAATTCCTAAATGCATTCATATTATTGACATATCCAAAACTGGCTGTACTTAAAGCTATTGCAAACATTTGCAAAGCGTATTTTGATGTATAAACATCTCTGAGGCATTTAGATGCCAGAAAAAAGCATTAAATCTTTTTTTTTTTCTAAAAGACACAAAATTCTTCGGCTTTGTGTAGCGTTTTCGATATATAAGAATATAGAGTGTTTTGAAATACTGTCATGCAGAAGTGTAAATACACAGCCTATTTACTGAAATGAAAAGCTTTACTTACATAAAGCACATTACTGAAAAATATGAATTTTTGGTTAAAAGCAGTTAGATTTGTTTTGTAGTTAACAATAACAGAAGACACAAAAGAGAAACTTAATAAGATTTGAGAGTAAAAGAGAAATAGTATGCTGTATGAATTCGCTCTTTCACAAAAAGAAAAATAAGTAAACATTTCTCTTTAATTCATTACTTTCTACTGTAACAGTATTTAAAATAATAGATGAAAATCTTAGAAAGCACACACTTTAGATGACTTTAAAATATAATTTTGGCACGGTTTGTCACAAAACAGCTGGATTCATTTTGCTAAATAAACCTACTCCACCTTTTTAAAGATTTTTGTTTATTTTAGGAGACTCAGTGTATAAAACCCAAGCTACAATGAAGGCATTGCGACTATGTCAATATTTTTAATCACACATACACTTACACAAACAGACATACAAACATAAACATACACAAGCAAACACACACACACGTGTGTGTCAGGTCTAAAAGAGGTGTAGTTGGAAATTACGTGAGTTAAAAACGATTTAAAAAGGGAACTCATTTATAATAATAAAATAAATGAAAAAGACCCACGCTCGCGTAAGCTTTTGGGATCATCCGGTCAGGCGGAAGCATTTTTGAGCTATTTGATGAGCTTGCAAACAGATAAGTTTGAGTTGGCTTGTAGACATTGAGAGGACAACACCCTCACGCATAGATACGTACAATGAAAATGCACATGTTGCTCTCCTTAAGAACGATGAGTTAATAAAACGTATTATTATTAAGAAGACTGTTTCCGTAACTCTGCACCAAGACTTGTCATATATATATATATATATATATATATATATATATGTGTGTGTGTGTGTGTGTGTGTGTGTGTGTGTGTGTGTGTGTGTCAAGGCAGAGACCACCATCCGAATCTCCCAACACCCCCCTGTCAAGTGATTCATTTCTACACTTTCGCAATCTGATCCTAACAGACTTGGGGAAAATCACACACACATAGACGAGAGAGAAATTCCTGCTGTAAAGACGTAAGCCATGTGGCGAGATCAGCTCTCAATTTATCTTCTGCTATTAACTTTTGATTAATATCTGTAAATTATATCTGTGTAAATATTAGTACCTTAAATTAAATCATTATAAAAGGACCGCTGCATTCTTGAAGGCCGTTGAGTGCGCTGACTCAATATATATATATATATATATATATATATATATATATATATATATATATATATATATATATATATATATATATATATATATATATATATATATATATATATATATATATATATATATATATATATATATATATATATATATATATATATATATATATATATATATATATATATATATATATATATATATATATATATATATATATATATATATATATATATATATATATATATATATATATATATATATATATATATATATATATATATATATACAACCATTACATGATGATCACCTTATTAATAATATGCAGGAATACCTTTATCCCTTAAAACCGCCAGCACCTGGCTTCGTATTGACTCCAAAAGGTGCCGATAGGTACTATGTGTTGACTGGTACCAAGCGCTCACCAACTGATCCTGCCCTCACATTGAGATGGGGTAGCGCAGTAGCACAAACTTGGTTTTCCAAGTGGTACCAAAAATACTCTATTAGTATAATAGCAGATGAATCTGGAGCCCACTTGAAAGCCAATATTCTTCAAACCACCCAATTCTAACCGTATGACAGTGTTGAACTTCGATACTGAAGTCAATACGAATAACACTGTGGCAGGAATGTTCGTCGCTGTTCGGAATCGGCTTTATGGTGTTGGTCCAGTCTCATTAGCCCTTGCTTTGCAAAGAAGTAGTACCAACCTACCCTTATGACAAGACGCATTATTCTGTTGATACGCACCATTCCCCGCTAGTAATACTGTTGATATTAATGGGTGAACTAAATCTGCAACGATGTTCACGTAGAGATCAGGCGTCTCTGTGACCAAAGGTTCGATACAAAAATATTTTCACCCAATTCTCACATTATGCTTCTTCATCAATTTTTTAACCATCTTACAAGCGTCAAAACCACACGATATAGATACATTCTTCCTCTTTTTCTGTCGTTTTCCTGTTCGAAAATTTCGAAACGCAATACAAGCTGATTCTCTATTTACATTAAACATATTCATCAACAACGTTCGATCGGGTAATGATAATATTCTGAAACCGAATGATAAATCGTCACTTATCACAGCTTTTTATTTCAAGGTGGATTTGAATATACCGACTACAACTTTCACATGTCAGCTTTCCCTACTGCTTGCTATTTTTTTATTTGTTTTTAAAAAATTCATTTTTTTTACAACTTTATTGCAAACCGCACATCTTTATCATACTTCACTCTGTTTTAACACGTTTTTATAATTTTAACAGACTTTTTCTCGCACACGGTAGATAATAATTACGATTTAATATATTTATCAAAACATAATCGACAAAAATTTCTCCCAAATCAATACCATATAAGAAGACAGGAATGAAAATTAAATTCTATGTAACTCTTGAATTTATGTAAGATATTCGCATTATAGTTACGCAATATGTTACGTAATATAGTACGTAAAATATTACGTAACATATTAACTGGTAACACCTCACTATAATTTTCACAAAACTCTATTAATAACTTCCTAAATGCTTTTACTTTATTGACATAATATCGAAAACTGACTGTACTTAGAGCTATCACAAACATTTGCACGAGTGTATTTCAGTGTCTAAACATCTCTGGGGCAACTACCTGGAAAGATGCATTAAATCTTTTTCTGAAAGGAAACAAAATCTCTAGAATATGTGTAGCATTTTCGATATATAAGAACATAGAATCCTTTGAAATGTTGTTCTTGTACAAGTGTAAATAAACAGCCTATTTACAGAGTTGAAAAGCTTGACATATAAAGTTCACTCAAGGAAACAAAAAAATGCGAATTTTATGTTTAATGCAGTATGATTTGTTTTGCCGTTCGCTATATGAGATACTGAACATAAAAAAAAAATAACAGAACTTATTATGATTTGAAAGTAAAAGACTTTTAATATCTTTTATGAATTTGTTGTACCAAAACAGCGATATATATGTATATATATATATATATATATATATATATATATATATATATATATATATATATATATATGTATATATATATATATATATATATATATATATATATATATATATATACAATGTGTAATATATCAAAATTATTTCGTTTTAATATTTCCTTATAAACCCCCTGTCTCCCGTTCTAATTCTTTAAAATCTTTTCCCAGCCTCTAAATGTCTTAATCAAACGAGAGTCCTCGACTTAAAAGTCTTTAGATACGATTCCCAAAGCTTTCTATCCTATAGATGTAAATTTTCTGACTCTTCAACATGTTTTCCAGCTTTCGCCGGCAAATGGCTCCATGCTTTTATGATGTTATTACATAAATTCGCTCAGTAAGTCTTTTGTCCCTTGGAAAAATTCTTTCTATCTTCGGTCTTGGGTGCACCTCTGTTCGAGCAAAATTTTTGTGTATTTATATTGTCTGTCTTTGACTATTAAAGATGTCTTTTTTAGTAGCTCTAAAATAAAGTTTTAATTAAATTAATTAGTTTCTTTTAATGGTCGAACTGCATCGTTATTACTGTTAGCTGATTAGCTTATTTTTTGTCCAGCAGTTTTATAGTTATCTGATTACACACACACACACACACACACACACACACACACATATATATATATATATATATATATATATATATATATATATATATATATTATATATATAATATATATATATATATATATATATATATATATATATATATATAATATATATATATATATATATATATATATATATATATATATATATAATATATATATTATATATATATATATATATATATATATATATATATATATATATATATATATATATATATATATATATATATATAATATATATATATATATATATATATATTACTTTTTGAGTCATTACATTTACTATAACACTATTTTGAACTATAATTTGTTTTGCTGTACACAATGCCGGATAGTAAACACGCCATAATTACAAAACTTTTTATTATTTAACAGTAAAAGATGACTAATGTGCTTTATGAATATATTTTACTTAAATACAAATATTTAAATATTATATTTAAAATCATTACATCTACTATAAGAGTATTTTTAAAAATATATATATAATTGAAAAACATTTTCAACCTCTTTTAAACAATTTAAATTAATACTTTTTGATGTTTTGTGCCAAATATTTCAATTTCTGTTTCTAAATAACCATATTTCGCTTTTCGCAAGATTTCCGTTTCTTTTCTTTTCAGACATGAAGCCTTGTTCGAACATTTCGGTATTTTAACCACACATACATTTCAGTGTTACTTCTGTATATGTGTAGAATGAATCTTTGATTTTAAAATTTAACTATTTGTTATGACTCTTTCTGAAATAATTTTGATTAGGTTCAATATATATATATATATATACATACATTACTTTTTGAGTCATTACATTTACTATAACACTATTTTGAACTATAATTTGTTTTGCTGTACACAATGCCGGATAGTAAACACGCCATAATTACAAAACTTTTTATTATTTAACAGTAAAAGATGACTAATGTGCTTTATGAATATATTTTACTTAAATACAAATAATTAAATATTATATTTAAAATCAATACATCTACTATAAGAGTATTTTTAAAAAAATATATATAATTGAAAAACGTTTTCAACCTCCTTTAAACAATTTAAATTAATAATTTTTGATGTTTTGTGCCAAATATTTCAATTTCTGTTTCTAAATAACCATTTCCGTTTCTTTTCTTTTCAGACATGAAGCCTTGTTCGAACATTTCGGTATTTTAACCACACATACATTTCAGTGTTACGTCTGTATATGTGTAGATTGAAACTTTGATTTTAAAATTTAACTATTGGTTTTGACTCTTTCTGAAATAATTTTGATTAGGTTCACTTTAAATTCCACCTGAACTTAATTCACTTAGTTAAGGTAACCGACAGCGTTCAAATAGCGATTTTCGCGAAAATATCGAAAATTCTAATTCGTTTAGTTTAAAGATCAGTCTTTTAGCTTCAGAAAACAATTTTCAGCTTATTTCTAGAGTCATTAGAAGTCATGATACAGCTGTTTAATCATCACCGTAAGTGTCGAAAAGATACCGGAAAGTGAGCAGTTAAAAGGCTTGACTTTGAGTGTTAGCATGAAAAATGTCCTAAATAGCGTATTATAGTTCCTAAATAAATAAATAAATTACTCAACCATATTTCTGAATATTTATCAAATTATGGAACACTTAATAAATTTATCCAATAAAATCTATAAATTGAATTTCTGAAAAACTGTGATTTTTGTTAGACCACCATACCTTAACAGTAATAACTACTAAAATAATTTTTAGAATTTATTTAGAATTTAACTGTATGTTTTTAATGATATTATGTATGCACTGAAACTCGGGATTATAAATAGTTATTTTTTGAGATGAGTTATGGGCATTTATGTTAGAAACTCCATTACTTTTTTCTTGAATTTTTGCTCTAAATACTTGATTGGCTATAAATCATTTGTACTTTAGAATATTTTCAATCATAATGGATGTATGCTTACATTTATCTAAGTAATGGTGATATGTTTTGCGTATTTTTATAGTTAGGAGTGTTGGCCAAAAGTAAAAAAAATGCTTGTTTTCTTCTCTATTTTTTCCAATTTTTAAGACAATATATATGTATTTATGTTTATTTCCATATTTTTCTTTCCTTTATAACCTATTACCGAAATAACTAAAAAAATATTTACATAAAAAACTTATTTAAAAATTTTGGCTCCGTACGTCGTCGGTTACTTAAAATCTCATATAAATTTTAAAAATACAATAAAACATGAAATCCCTTGGATAAAATAGGATGGACTAAAATAATGTGTGAAGGTTATTGTTATATGAACAGAAATTTTATGAATTTTTTTATATATAATCAAAAGTAGCTTCCTTTAAAATTTCAGAGATAAATAAAGCAAGGAAAATAAATATTTATTACTCAAATTAAAAGTAAGAAAAGATTGTTATTTTATAAAATGTTATTTTTCGTAGGATTTCACTCGATCAATTAAGTTAATAAGATGAAAATGAGAACTTACTGATGGGTATAGGAGTATAAAATATGAGTTTATAAATTAATATAAAGATCTAAATTGTTTTGGAATCATTTCTAAAAAAATATGTGTAATTCGAAGTTAGAAATAATATTTAAAATAAGTCATTCTACTATACACTTGTATGTTATTGCGTGCATTAAAACTTTTATCTTCATTTGTTATTTAAAGTTTTAAAGGGAATTATATTTTGCATTTTACATCCTAAAAAATCAAAATTTCTGTTTACAAAAAATAGATATACTAGATAAACTAGAATGCCTTTCTTCCCCTCAAATTTAAGGTAATATTTTATTTAAATAATGCCACCTTATTTCAGTAGTTTGAACAAAAATATTTTATGCCACTTTAACCCTTTAAGCGGTGAATTAATTTACCAGAAATGCTTCCAAAAAAGGTATGTTTTTGTTGCATCTAATTAAGTACCATACTTAATACAATAAGAATAAGAATTTTTTTTATATTTTTCACTTTTAAAGCTTTTACGACATTTTTTATTTTACAATTTTGGCACACAACCTCCCCCCATAAATGTTTGCTTTTCTAAGTGCATTCTGCATGCAGTTAAAAATGATTTGGAAATTCTACAATATTTTTCTCTTACTTACTGTGAATTTTGAATTTGATACTTTTCCAAACACAAGTCTTAGTGTGTATGGTACAATTTGAAGTATGGTGTAATGCAAAGTCCTACGCCGGAATCAGGGCACAAATGAAATTGTTTCCAAAAAATGTCTCTGTGTAAGTTTCAGAGGATTAGATTCCGAACCTGGTCCTTCACATTGGAAATTTATTCCCGAATGATTTTTCAATTATTCGGTCAACGATATCGTCTAAATTCTAGTTGAGTGTTTATATATATATATATATATATATATATATATATATATATATATATACATATATATATATATATATATATATATATATATATATATATATATATATATATATATATATATATATATATATATATATATATATATATATATATATATATATATATATACATATTTAAGGTAGACGAAATATGATTTCCATACAGGAATATCAAAATATATTAATACAATTAAAATAGTCTCTTTACAATATTGAAAAATGCGGAAGACCAGAAAAGTAAAGGAGAAGTAAAGGAATGCCCGAACGCTGTACGGTCAAATCAGTTAACCCTTTAAAGGACACTAATATAAATTATTTGGGATTTAATAAAATTAGTTCATAAATGGTATCCATGAACTTAATGAATGTAAATGTATAATTTTTTTATTTTTTGAGGGGGTGGGGCTTAATTTGACGGGTGGTTAAAGGGAAAATCTCAGCCCGTTGTACGGAGTGAAAATAGTTTAATTATACTGGGGGAATAATGATTATTAAAAAAAAGGATGTAATAAAGAAAAAACTAAACATTTTACAGTCGAACGATGACTGAATGGTACAGCGCTGCTTTTAGATATCGGAAATCGTGGTTTCAAATCCCACTGCAAGGCATGGATGATCGTAGCCATTCGAAATCGGGTTTAAGCTAAAGCTTTTGGACTCATTAGCCCGCATGTTACAAAACAGTAGACTTTATCTCTCCAAACCAACCATAACATGAACAATTTATAAGGTCTTTGTTTGGATACATATTTTTTAATTGGGGTTATAAGCGAAAAAAATCATATTGCTAACTTTTGCAGGCAAAATAAATTTAACCACGTGTATTTCAAATGAAAAAATTTAAGTATAGAACTCTTGTATTCTCTCTGTTGTGCGTATGAAATGTCATAAATCTAGAAGACCTAATAAATCTATCATGTGACTTTCAAAAGCAGAGAAAGAATTTAACAGGTGGTTTTGTTTCGAAACCACTATCCGTTAAAAGGTTTAGGCCCATTTGGGTAGCACGTACACTGTACGGTCAAACTGCTTAAGGGTTTAACAAGATAATCAAAAGCTGATTAATCCATAAATAGAGATTAAGCTGTTCTCTCTCATTTTTAGAGTAATCGGTTAAATTATTAAATTAAAGTATTAAAATTTAATAATTGATACATAGGTATAAATTCATGAGAAATTCATGAGATAATAAAATAATCCAGATATCCAATCTTGTCAAAAGATTTACTATTAAATTTTGTATAATTTAGATTAAAAAAGATAATTGTAGTGAGTCATTCCGCTATTCAAGTATTTATTGCTTCCGATAATAAATCTTCATTTGTTATTTCAGGTTTTATAGAGAAAATGTTTTCCACATTGTTCATTATAATAGATTTCATCTTAAGTCGAAGAAAATATATTACCTTCAAAACTATGAAAATACTATTATTAAAAATATTTAATCCAATTTCTGTAACATCAATAATAATATGACATTAAAGTGAAATATTTATTGACGACATAAATAGTAGAGTCAAAAATTGATTTTTTCATCAATCGAAATTTAACTCTCTTGTTATATTTACCAAAATAATTTCTTTAATTTAGTAATATAATATAAAATTTGATAATGGTTGTAGCAGTACACGTTTTGGGTTCATAAATAAATCCAGATATCCGAATTTTGTTAGAAGATTTTCAAAAGTATAGAGTAGAATTCATATTATGTATGGCAAGTAAGTGATTATATTATTTTTCAGTAAGTTGTCGGTTGCATTAAAACTAATTATAGCTTCATTTATATACTAATGTTTGACTGAAAACTGTATTTAATATTTTAAAAACACATTTTTGCTTCCATCAAATACAAAATCTAAAACAAGTTTATTTCACCTTCAAAACTTTGAAAAGATTTCAAATAAATATTACATCTTAATTATTTACGATCAATAAAATATTGCATGTAGCTGAATAATTCGTCGCCAAGATTAAAAATAGAGTTAAAATTTAATTACTTCATAAATCGAGATTTATATTCCGTTGTCATTTTTACTCCATCAATTATGTTGATAAGATAATATATTAACTTTTATTGATAGATGAGTAATATAAATTATGAATTTAAAAATTAACTTAGAAATCCAAAATTTGTCGGTAGCTTTTCAAATGAAATGTCTATAACTCATTTTGTATATAATAATTATAGCATTACTATATACTAGTAAGTTTTTGCTTGTATTAAATCTGATTTTTTTTTCTATTTCAGATTTTATCAAAAATTACAATTCATATTTTGTATAAAATAAAACAAATATTTATATTTATATTAACACTAGATTTATGGACCGAGCCAATTTGACTCATTAAAACTTGATCATATATACATACATACATACATATATATGTATATATATATATATGTATATATATGTATATATATATATATGTATATATATATATATATATATATATATGTATATATATATGTATATATATATATATATATATATATACATACACACACTCATATATATATAACTTTAATATCATTTTTCAAAAACATATGTTGGTTTTTAGTTAAGTAATAAAATATATGTAAACTTTCATTCCTCTTCCCCGCAGACCTCTTCATTTCGCATTATCAAATGTAGTATATTGTTTTCACGGTTGTGAGCCAATTTGACTCATAGAAGGGTTTAAAAGTTCTGTATAAAGATACGACTCAAGTAAATATTTCACGAAAAGATTTTATTTTCCAATTGGCTGAAGAGCTAAGAAGTAAATATGCAGAAGAAGTCGAAAACACTTCATTCCAATAAGAGAAATTCATGCTACTGACGCACGAAACAATTGTCAACAATCATGCAAATAAAACAGATGTAGAAACCATTTTGCTTAATGTAATAGAAATGTTTGCGGAACTTTGTTTCAGAAACAGATTTTATATGTAAAAAATGCTTTCCATGAATTTTTTGATAATAAACATTTTATTTAAATTAATTTGGAACTATTTTCTTTGCAAAAAACTTCAATTTTCTTGTATGAGTCAAATTGTCTCACTCAAAAATAAATATATGATCAACATCCGTAAATCTAGTGTTAAATGCAGAAACTAGAATGTTTATATATTACATTTAATACTTTGAAAATAAAACAATTTTTTGTAAAATGTTTTTATTTAAAACTAATATTGTCAATAAGATATTGCCTGTCATAGAATTTTTTATTACTCAGATTAAAAATAGAGTTAAATGTGATTCCTGCATAGTAACAATTTAGCTTTCCTTGCCATTTTCAAACAATTAATCATTTTACAAGATGATTAAATTCAAAGATGGAGATAAAAGTGTAATATCAGTTTATAAAGGAATACAGAGAATTGTATTGGAAATGAATCGAATAGATATGATACGAATATATATATTCACATTAAAAATATTAATTATAGTAAGTATTTCTACAATAATCTAGTAAGTTATTGTATTTTAATAACTTGTTATATCTTAATTTGTTATATAAGTTTTCACCAAAATTATATTTTACATTTTATATATTAACTAGACTTTGTCCTGTTTTCACGCTGTAAATCCTAAACTTGTAAAATGTTTTTGAATAAATTATAAATTTGACAGGTTTGATGGACAGTTTGGATGGAAAAGTAAAGCAAAAAATATATAAAAAATACTTGGTTCCACTGTGATGAGGTGATTTAGATCAGTTATATAATTGATTCATTCATACAAGAAGTAAAATTCTCGGGATCTAAATCTGACCTCATCACATCTTTGTAATAAGACAGAGAATCATAAAATTATATTCTACGGATAAAGTTGTTTTGTACGGTGGTCTCGGGCGGGGTTCTGATCCCAGTCCTAGATTAGAATCACGTCTCCTTACTTGACACTAAGTAAGGACGTACCTTTGTGGAGTTATTTATGAGTCCCTAAAGGACAGTGCCCAAATAGAAGGGATAAGGTTTTCCACGTTGGTGGTGTCAAGGCGGGTTTAACCTTCAATTGGATTCTTACGACTACCCCGATTGGAGGATAAGAAGGAAGAGGGGACAAGAATGAAATTAATTAAATAAGGAATATCGAAAAAAGAAAAGGTGAAGAGGTTCGATAGTCCCTAAGAGACAGTGCCCAATTAGAAGGGATAAGGTTTTCTACGTTAGCGGTCTCAAGGCGGGATTTAAGCAGACCAATTAGATTCTTACAACTATCCCAATTGGATGATAAGAAGGAAGAGGGGACAAGTATGAAATTAATAAAAGAAGAAAAATCGAAAAAAAGAGAAGGTGAAGGTGTTCGATAGTCGAGACGAGGAGAAAGTCCGACGGAAGAGGTTCGGGAGTCGAGACGAGGAGAGAGTCCGGCGGAAGCTGTTCGATAGTCGAGACGAAGAGAGGAGTCCGACAGAAAAGGTTCGGAAGTCGTGACGAGGAGAGAGTCCGACAAAAGGTGTTCAAAAGTCCAGCCAAGTCCGACAGGAAGTGTTCCTGCATCAAATAGCACGGCCGCATCCCAAAAACTCAGGAGGAAGCCACTGACCAGACCGACGAAAGAACCATAGATACCCATCAACCAGCAGTGTTCCGTGCACACCATTTTAACTCCAAAGAGGTACCCCCTTTTACATACATTTTGAAATTGAGATTAGGTTCTCTCTCTTATATTTACATAATCACTTAAGTATTGAAAAATTATTGTCAGAACTAATTTAGAAAGATGTTGATAAAGAATATTTTATGAAAATTAGCATCAGTTTTGTATGTACATAGATGTATATATATTATAATAAATTTATTTTTTTATATTAAGCTAGTTTCGGATGCTGTTAATTTAGCTTTTAGTTTAGTTTCATATCTTATGTCTGTAATTAAATTTACCTGTATTTAAATTTAGTACTAAAATAATTTTACACAACGCAATCAAAATAAAATCCCACTATACATTGAATCACAGGTTAATACTCAAATAAAAACGGGGACTACACGACATCCACTACACGTACAATCTTCACAAACGTAATTAGATTAAATTAAAATTCCAACATCACCTGTACGAGTATTCGATTATCAGACTTCTCGTACTGAAGTCCGTTGTGCCGACCACAGATACCTTGGCAGCGAAGGGTTTCAAGAGACATCATAATAAAGTAAATACGCGTGCAATTCTGGATTTTTAATAAAAAAACATTTTTTATAGCATAAAATTGGGAATCTAATTCATTCTTGAATCAACTTAATTACATGCACAAAATTTCATCAAAATTAATCCAGCACTTTAGGAGGAGTTCTATTACAAGCACATGGATAGAAGAATTTTATATATAAAGATAAACATATATTTCTGTTTAAGTAAGTTGCAAAACGTTTTATATTAACTCCAATACTTTGGAAATATTTTTAATAAAATTATTTATTTGAACTAGAAATATTTCAACAAAACAATTTTTTAGATTGAAAATATTTTTTAGGGATAAAATTGATTTACTTCATAAATGGATTTTTATTACCCCTTTGAAATTTTACCCCATCAATTTTGTTGCTAAGATAATATATTAGCGAATAATAAAGATGGATGTATTGTTATAAATTAATTGTTTACAGATTAACCCAGAAATCCAAATTTTGTCTGAAGCTTTTTGAATGAATAGCCTATAATTTAGATAAGAGCTAATATTTGTAGTAAGCAATTCTACAATATTCTTGTGAGTTATTGCTTGAATTAAAACCTACTTTATTTTGTTATTTTAGGGGTTTTTTATATAATATTTTACATTTTATATCCTATAATTAAATATTTCTAATTACTTTAAACATATAAACTAGAACATTTATATTCTACTTTTATTACTTTGAAAATAACGTTTAATGTTTTTTTCAGTTTTAGTAGTGTAAATAACATACTGCATTACATAAAATTATTTATTGCCCAGATTAAAAATACAGTTATCCCTGTATTAATTGCATAAAATATAATTTACAGTAACTTGTCATTTTCACCTAATCAATTAATTTACTGAGATAACAGTATTAAAACTAACGATGTGTGTAACAGTGGAGTGAGTTTATAAGTTAATCTAGAGTCAAAAATTAACCTAGAGAATTTTATTGGAAGGAATTCTTCTAAATAATGTTTAATTTATATTAGAAATAATAATTATAGTAAGGTATTCTACTAAAATATAGTAAGTTGTTACAAGAATTATAATTCATAATTTTTAGTCCATTAATTTTGTTACTAACGTAATATATTAGCCTTTACTAAAAGGTGTAGTAATATTAATTATGAGTAGATAAATTAATCTGAAGGTATAAATTTTGTCAGAAGCATTTCAAAAGAATAAGCTATAATTCATATTAAAGATATACTAATAATATTAGGCAATTCTGCTATATACTAGTTAGTTATTTCCTTTTATATACCATAAATTTGCATTATACACCAGAAAAACAAACATTTCTAATTAAGTGAAGTACATTAAATAGACTGTATTTATTTTAAATTAATACATCGAAATACTTTAAATTAAATTTATTTTTAGTAATTTGAACAAATATTGCATGTCATGGAGTTTTTTATTACCCAGATTAAAAATACAGTTAATATGTGATTTAATTTATTAATCACAATTTACTACCACTTGTCATTTTCACAAAATCAAATTAATATACTGAGATAAGGTAATTAAATCTAATGATGTGAGTAAACGTAAAGTATGAGTTTATAAATTAATCCAGAGTTATAAAGTAGACGAGAGAATTTTATTGGAAGAAATTCGAATGAATAGTGTTTAAATCATATAGAAAAATAATAATTATAATAAGCTATTCTACTATACAATATAGTAAGTTATTACAAGCATTATAATTCGTCATTTTTACTATATCAATTTTGTTACTATGCTAATATATTAGCATTTACTAATGGGTGTAATAGTATTAATTATGAGTAGGCATATTAAACTAGAGATATAAATTGTTTCACAAGCTTTTTAGAAGAATATGCTATAATTCATATTAGGGTTACTAATTACCTTTAGAAAGTCTACTTTCTTGTAGTGAGTTATTGCTTGAATTAAAACCTATCGTCTTTGGTTGATTGAGTTTTTTGAGATATAATATTTGACATTATAAATCATAAAAACAAATATTTTTAATAACGTTAAATACATAAGCTAGAATATTTATATTTTACACTTAATACATCGAAAATACTTTAAAATTATTTACTTCAGTAATGTGAATAAAAATATTAGATTCATTTTTAGCTCAGATTAAAATTATTGTTAATATGCGACTTTATTGCATAAATTATAATTTACCATCGCTTGTCATTTTCACCCAATATTTTAATTAATTGAGATAAGATTATTAACACTAACGATGTGTGTGTAGCATTGGAGCGTGAGTTCATAAGTTAATCTAGACTTATAAATTAACCGACAGCATTTTACTAGAAGCAATTTGAATGAATAATGTTTAATTCATATTAGAAAAATAATAATAGTAAGTTATTTTACCGTAATATAGTAAGTTATTACAAGAATTATAATTCTTCATTTTTAGTCCATTAATTTTTTTACTAAGTTAATATATTAGCATTTGCAAATAGGTGTATTAATATTAATTATGAGTAGACAAATTAATATAGAGATATAATTTTGTCAGAAGCTTTTTAAAAGGTTATGCTATAATTCATATTAGATATATTAATTATATTAGCAATTCTGCTATGTACTAGTTAGATTTGCTTGAATTAAAACCTATCTTCTAATATATTTTTTTAAG
Source organism: Pardosa pseudoannulata (assembly GCA_032207245.1). Lineage (NCBI taxonomy): Eukaryota > Metazoa > Arthropoda > Arachnida > Araneae > Lycosidae > Pardosa > Pardosa pseudoannulata. The sequence continues at coordinate 4,749,055 of CM063500.1, read as the reverse complement.
ATTTTTTTTCGGATATAATATTTGACATTATATAGCATAAAATCAAATATTTCTAATTACGTAAAATACATAAAATATAATGTTTATATTTTACTCTCAATGCACGAAAATACTTTATAATAAATCACTTTCAGTAGAGTGATTAAAACATTACATGTCATAGAGTTCTTTATTACCTAGATTAAAAATACAGTAAATATGTGATTTATTTTATAAATCACATTTTTCCACCGCTTGTCATTTTCACCAAATTAATTAATTTACTCAGATAAGATAATTAAATCTAATGATATGATCAACAGTAAAGTATGAGTTTATAAATTAATCCAGACTTATAAAGTATCCGAGATAATTTTATTGGAGGCAATTCGAATAAATAGTGTCTAATTCAGATTAGAAATAATAATGATAGAAAACTATTCTACTACCCTATCATAAGTTATTATAAACATTATGATTCGTTATTTTTACACTAGTAATTTTGTTACTACACTAATATATAGCATTTACTAATAGGTAAACTCTTACTAATATTAATTATGAGTAAAATAATTAATTTAGAGATATAAATTTTGTCAAAGTTTTTTAAAAAATATGGTACAGTTCATAATCTATATACTAATTATATTAGGCAATTCTGCTATATTCTACTTAGATATTGATTAAATTAAAACATATCTTCTTTATTTATATAAGATTTTTTTCGGATATAATATTTTACATTGTGTACCATAAAATCAAATATTTCTAATTACTTAAAATACATAAAATAGGCTTTTTATAATTTACACTTAATGCATCGAAAATACTTTAAAATTAATTTATTTTCAGTGATTTGAATAAATATTGCATGCCATTTAATTATTTATTACCCAGATTAAAAATACAGTTAATATGCGATTTATTTCATAAATCAAAATTTTCCGCCGCTTGTCATTTTCACCCAGTCAGTTAATTTACTGAGATAAGATAATTAAATCTAATGATGTGAGTAACATTAAAGTATGAGTTTATAAATTAATCCAGAGTTATGAAGTAACAGACAGAATTTTATTGCAAGAAATTCGAATGAAAATTGTTTAATTCATAGTAGAAATTATAATCACAGTAAGCTATACTACTAGAATGTAGTAAGTTATTACATGCATTATAACTCATTTTTACTGCATAAATTTAGTTAATATGCTAATATATAACATGTATTAATGGTTGTAATAGTATTAAATATGAGTACGCAAGTTAAACTATTTATATAAAATTTGTCAGAAGCTTTTTAAAAGAATATGCTATAAGTGGAATTAGAGATAATAATTATATTAAGCAATTCTAATATATTCTAGTAAGTTACTGCTTGAAGTAAAACCTATCTCTCTTTGTAATTTAAATTTTTTTCGATATAAAATTTTATATTTTAAATCCTAAAATTCAAATATTTCTAACTACGTTAAATACATAAACTAGAATGTTTACAATTTACACTTAATGGATCGAAAATACTTTAAAATTTATTTATTTTCAGTGTTGAACAAAAAATATTGCATGTCATAGAGTTATTTATTGCCCAGATTAAAAATACAGTTAATATTTGATTTATTGCATAAATCACAATTTACCACCCCTTGCCATTTCCACCCAATCAATTAATTTACTAAGATAAGAAAATTACATCTAACGATGGTATAGAAGTGAATTATAAGTTTATAAATAAATACAGAGTTATAAAGTAACCCAGAGAATTGTACTGGAAGCAATTCGAATGAATAGTGTTTAATTCAGATTAGAAATAATAATTGTAGTAAGCTATTCTACTATAGAATTGTAAGTTATTATAAGCATTATAATTATTTTTTTAGTCCAATTATTCTGTTACAAAGGTAATATATTACCATTTACTAATAATATTAATTATGGGATGACAAATTAATCTAGAGATATAAATTTTGTCAGAATTTTTTCAAAAGAAATGCTATAATTCATATTAGATATACTAAATGTATTAGGAAATTCTGCTTTATTCTAGTTAGTTATTACCCTAATTAAAACTTATCTTTTTAGTTTATTTAAGTTTTTTTTCGGTTATAATATTTGACATTATATACCATAAAATCAAATATTCCTTATTAATTTAAATACTTAAAATCGACTGATTATATTTTACAGTTAATGCATCTAAAATAATTTAATTCTAAATTATTTTCAGTAATTTGAATAAAATATTGCTTTCTAAAGAGTTATTTAATACCCAGAATAAAAATACAGGTAATATGCGATTTATTTTATAAATCACAATTTACCTCCGCCAATTGTATTGTCATTTTTACTCAAACAATTAATTTATTGAGATAATTAAATATAATGATGTGAGTAACAGCAAAGTATTAATTTATAAATTAATCTAGAGTTATAAAGTAACCGAGATAATTTTATTGGAAGCAATTAGAACAAATAATGTTTAATTCATATTAGAAATAATAATTAAAGTAAGATATTTTACTAAAATATCGTAAGTTTTTACAAACATTATAATTCGTCATTTTTACACTATCAATTTTGTTAGTAAGCTAATATATTAGCATTTACTTATGGGTTTAGTATTAATCATTATGAGTAGATAAATTAAACTAGACATATAAATTTTTCCAGTAGCTTTTTCAAAGAATATGCTATAATTCATATTGGAGATACTAATTATATTAAACAAGTCTACTTCATTCTAGTAAGTTATTGCTTGAATTAAAACCTATCTACTTAATTTACTTAAGGTTTTTTTCCGATAAAATGTTTGACATTATAAATCATAAAATCAAATATTTGTAATTACGTTAAAGATATAAACTAGAATGTTTATATTTTTCACTTAATACATAGAAAATATTTTGAAATTCACTTATGCTTAGTAGTGTGAATAAAATATTGCATGTCATACAATTATTTATTTCCCAGATTAAAAATATTAATATTCGGGTTGTTCCATAATCACAATTTACTGATGCTTGTCATTTTCACTCATTCAATTAATTTACTGAGATAAAATAATTAAATCTAATGATGTGTGTAACAGTGAAGTAGGAGTTTATAAATTAATCCAGAGTTATAAAATAACCGAGAGAATTATTGAAAGCGATTCGAAAGAATAGTAATTAAATCATATTAAAAGTAATAATTAGAGTAAGCTATTCTACTACAATATAGTAATTTATTACAAACATTATAATTCATCATTTTTACGCTATCAATTTTGTTACTAAGCTAATGTGTTGATAGTTAATAATGGATATAGTAGTTTTAATTATGAGTAGGCAAATTAATCTAGAGATGTAAATTCAGCTTTTTAAACGAGTATGGTATAATTCATATTAGAAATACTAATTATATTAAACAATTTTTCTGTATTCTAGTAAGTTCTTGCTTGCATTAAAACCTATCTTCGTTTGTTAATAAGGTTTTTTCGGATATAATATTTTACATTTTATATAACAATTACATTAAATATGAGATAAAATGTTTATATTTTACTTTTTTACTTTGAAAATATTGTAAAAGTTTTTTAATTTTCATAAGTGTGATTAAAAAATAGCATATCATAGAAGTATTTATTACCCAGATTAAAAATACTGTTAATATGCGATTTATTTCATAATTTCAATATTTTTGCTGTGATATGAAGCTTATTTATACCAATTTATTTTAGAATCAGATCGATAGTTAAGGAGAAAATAAACTTTACTCGCTTTAAATTTTGCTAACCCTAACTCATTAAGAATTCAATATGGAGCCTATTTCCATTCCAGTTCCAACCGCTTCAAAAATTCGTGGACAGATAACTTAGGCTATTATTATATAGGGGACTAGACTTGTGAACTGTTACTATTATGTTATTGTTGTGTAGTTAGTTGTAAGTTAAATTTTAAGATAAAAGTTAACTTAGGTGGGAGAATGTCAAATCGTCTGTTAAAATTGATGTTCTACCCACATATTATCTTTTTTATTTTATTTTTTCTCTGTAAGTTGCGAGTGGCAACGAACGATTTTGTTTAGTGAAAACATAGCTGTTCTTTCGTATGCGAGAAAAATGGCTCTTGAGTTGCTTTTGTGCTTTAATATGTTAATATTATTTACGCCATAAATTCTTCTATGTGGCATTTTATGTGCATTTAAAGATCTCGCATACGTAAATATAATAAAAAGTGTTTTATATTAAAAGGGCGTCTGTTTTGAGCAATTAATTAACTCCATTGAGAACATCCTTCAGTATCACACTTCTGATTTCGAAACCCAAAAGGGACAGTGATTATTTGGTGGTATATATGAATGGTATCGAAAATGATAAATTTAATCGCCTGCTTTTAACGGGGGGAGAATAAGGCTTGAAATAATAGCATTAAACGCTAAAAAAGGGGGGATGGCTTAGATTTTGAACTCGCTTTGAATTTTGCTAACCCTAACTGATAAAAAATTCAATATGGATGCCTGTATCCGTTCCAGGTACAACCGCTTCAAAAATTTGCCGACAGACACCGTAAGTTATTATTATATAGGGGATTAACCTGTGATCAAATGTATAGTGGGATTTTATTTTGATTGCGTTGTGTAAAAGTATTTTAGTACTAAATTTAACCACAGGTTCTGAGAAACTACAGACATAAGATATGAAACTAAACTAAAAGCTAAATTAAAAGCATGTGAAACTATCTTAATATAAAAAAGTAAATTTATTATAAGATATAAACATCTATGTACACACAAACGGATTCTAATTTTTATAAAATTTGCTTTATCAACACCTTCTAAATTAGTTCTGACAATAATTTTTCAATACTTAAGTAATTATGTAAATATAAGAGAGAGGACCTAATCTCAATTTTAAAGTGTATGTAAAAGGGGGTACCTTTGGGAGTTAAAATGGTGTGCCCGGAACACTGCTGGTTGAGGGCATTTCAGGATTGGGTATGTATGGATCTTCCGTCAGTCTGGTCAGGGGCTTTCTTCTGAGTGTTTGTCGTGCGGCCGTGCTATTTGATATAGGAACACTTACGTCGGACTCCTCTCCTCATCTGGACTACCGAACACCTTCCCTCGGACTTCTGAACACCTTCCGTCGGACTTTCTCCTCGTCTCGACTATCGAACACCTTCCCTCCGATTTCCTAACACCTTCCGTCGGACTTATCTAGTCGACTCGACTCCCGAACCTCTTCTCTTTTTTTTTAGATTTTTCTTATTTTATTATTTTCATCCTTGTCCCCTCTTCCTTCTTATCGTCCAATCCGGATAGTTGTAAGAATCTAAATGGTTTGCTTAAACCCCGCCTTGAGACCGCCAACGTGGAAAACCTTATCCCTTCTAAATGGGCACTGTCCCTTAGGGACTCATAAATAACTCCACAAAGGTACATTTTTATTTAATGTCAAGTACGGAGATTGGATTCCAATCTGGGACTGGGATCTGAACCCCGTCGGAGACCACCGTACAAGACAACAATATCTGTAGAAGATAATTTTATGGTCCTCTGTCTTTTTACAAAGATGTGCTGAGGTCAGATTTAGATCCCGAGCATTTTACTTCTTGTATAAAGGAATCAATTATATTACTGATCTAAATCGCCTCATCACACTACCATATAGTAAGTTATTACAAACATTATAATTCGTCATTACTCTATCAATTTTGTTAGGAATCTCATATATTAACATATACTAATGAGTGTAGTAGTATTAATTATGAGTAGACACATTAAAGTAGAGATATGTATTTTGTCAGAATCTTTTCAAAAGAGTATTCTATAATCCATATTAGAGATACAAATTATGTTAAGCAAGTCTACTTTATTGTAGTTAGTTATTGCTTGAATTAAAACATATCTTCTTACATTTTTTAATGTTTTTTTCTGATATAGTATTTGACGTTATACACTATAAAATACAACATTTCTAATTACTTGAAATACATAAAATAGACTATTTATATTTTACAATTAATACATCGAAAATACTTTAAATTTAATTTCAGTAATTTGGATAAAATATTGCATGCCATAGATTTATTTATTACCCAGATTAAAAATACAGTTAATATGCGATTTATTTTATAAATCACAATTTACCGTCGCTTGTCATTTTCACCCAATCAATTAATTTACTGAGATAAGATAATTAAATCTAATGATGTGATTATCAGTAAAGTATGAGTTCATAAATTAATCCAGAGTTATGAAGAAACTTAGAGACTTTTATTGGATGAAATTCGAATAAATAGTGTTTAATTCATACTAGAAATAATAGTAAGTTATTCTACTACAATATAGTAAGTTATGACAAGCATTATATTTCGTCATTTTGACTATGAATTTTATTACTAAGCTAATTTATTAGCATTTACTAATGGGTATAATAGTATTAATTATGAGTAGGTAAATTAAAGTAGAGATATAAATTTTGTCAGAAGCTTTTTTAAAAGAATATGCTATAATTCATATCGGAGATACTAATTATATTAAGCAATTCTACTTTATTCTAGTAATTTATTACTTGAATTAAAACCTATTTTCTTAAGTTCCATAAGGTTATTTTCCGATATAGTATATGATATTATAAATCATAAAATCAAACATTTCTAATTACGTTAAATACATAAACTAGAATGTTTATATTTTACACTTAATACATCAAAAATACTATAAATTTAATTTATTTTCAGTAATTTAAATAAAATATTGCATGTCATAGTGTTATTTATTACCTAGATTAAAAATACAGTTAATATTCGGTGTATTGCATAATCACAATTCACTGATTCTTGTTTTTTTCACACAATAAATTAATTGGCTGAGATAATTAAATCTAATGATGTGAATAATGTTACAATATGACTTTATAAATTATACACAGTTACAAAGTAGCTGAGAGAATTTTATTGCAAGAAATTCGAATTAATAGTGTTTAATTCATATTAGAAATAATAAAATTATAGTACGTTATTCTACCATAATATATTGAGTTATTACTAGCATTAATTTTTTCATTTTTATCCCCTGAATTTTGTTATTCACTTAATATATTAATATTTAATAATGGATGTATTAGTTTTAATGGATGTAAAGCAAGCAAATTAATCTAGATATGTAAATTTCGTCTTAATCTTTCTAAATGAATATGCTATATTTCATATTAGAAAAATTGATTATATTAAACAATTGTACTATATACTAGTAAGTTCTTGCTTGCATTAAAACCTATCTACTTTTGTTATTTCAGGTTTTATTTCAGATATATTATTTTACATTTTAAATCATAAAGATAAATATTTCTAAGTACTCTAAATACATAAGCTAGAATGTTCATATTTTAGTTTTAATGCTTTGAATATATTGTAAATTTTTATTTATTTTCAGTAGTGTGAATAAAAGTCACCAGTATTTATCACCCAGATTGAAAATACAGTTAATGTGCAATTTATTTCCTAAATCACAATTTACCACTGCTTGTCATTTTTAGCCAATAATTTAATTTACTAAGATAAGATAATTAAATCAAATGATGTGTGTAACAGTGTTTATAATGTAATCCTCAGAATTTTATTTTAAGTAATTCGAATAAATAGTGTTTAAATCATATTACAACTAATAATTATAGTACACTAATTTACTATAGTATAGTAAAATATTACAAGCATTATAATTAGGGATTTTTTCATTAATTTTGTTAGTAAGGTAATATATTAGCATTTATCAATAGGTGTATCAATATTAATTATGAGTAAGCAAATAATTCTAGAGATATAGATTTTGTCAGAATCTTTTTAAAAAAACATGCTATAATTGATATTAGAGATACTAAATATATTAAGCCATTCTAGTATATTCTAGTACGTTATTCCTTGAATTAAAACCTTTCTTCTTTTGTAGTTTAATGTTTCTTTTCGATATAATATTTTACATTTTAAATTCTAAACATCAAATATTTCTAATTAAGTTAAATACATAGATTAAAATGTTTACATTTTACACTTAATGGATCGAAAATACTTTAAAATTTATTTATTATCAGTAGTGTGCATAAAATATTGCATGTCACAGAGCTATTTATTACCCAGATTAAAAATACAATTAATATTCGGTTTATTCCGTAATCACAATTTACTGATTCTTGTCACTTTCACTCAATCAATTAATATATTGAGATGAAACAATTAAATCTGATGATGTGAGGAACAGTAAAGTAAGAGTTCATAAATTAATCAAGAGTTATATAGTAACCCAGAGAATTTTATTGGAAGAAATTCGAATGAATAATGTTTAATTCACATTAGAAATAATATTTATAGTCAGCTATTCTACTAGCATATCGTAAATTATTACAAACATTTTAATTCATCATTTTTATGCTATCAATTTTGTTAGTAAGCTAATATATTAGTCTTTACTGATGCATGTAGTAGTTTTAATTATGAGTTGACAAATTAAACTAGAGATATAAAGTTCGTCAGAAGCTTTTCAAAAGAGTATACTATATTCCATACTACAGATACTAATTAATCAAGTCTACTATATTCTAGTAAGTTATTGCTTGAATTAAAATCTATCTTCTTTAGTTACTTAAGGTTCCGATATAATATTTGACATTTCAAATCATAAAATCAAACATTTCTAATTAAGTTAAATAAACTAGAATGTTTATATTTTACACTTAATAAGTCAAAAATATTTTAAAATTAATTATGTTCAGTAGTGTGAATAAAATAGGGCATGTCATACAGTTATTTATTACCTAGATTAAAAATACAGTTAATATTCGATTTATTACATAAACCACAATTTACCGTCGCTTGTCATTTTCACCTAATCAATTAATTTACTAAGATAAGATAATTGAATCTAACGATTGATGTAGCAGTGAAGTATGAGTTTATAAATTAATCCAGAGTTATAAAGTAACCGAGATAATTTTATTTTAAGAAATTCGAATGAATAGTGTTTCATTCATATTAGAAATAATAATTAGAGTAAGTTATTCTACTACAAAATAGTAAGTTATTACAAGCATTATAATTCGTCATTTTTACTCTATCGATTTTGTCACTAAGCTAATATGTTAGCATTTACTAATGGGTGTAGTAGTATTAATTATGAGTAGACAAATTAAACTAGAGGTATAAATTCTGTAAGAAATTTTTAAAAGAATATACTATAATTCATATAGGAGATACTTATTATATTTACAGGTTTACTTTATTGTAGTAAGTTATTCCTTGAATTAAAACCTATCTTCTTAAGTTACTTAAGGTTTTTTTCTGATATAATATTCGACATTATAAATCATAAAATCAAATATTTCTAATTACGCTAAAAACATAAACTAGAATGTTTATATTTTTCACTTAATACATAGAAAATATTTTAAAATTCACTTTTTTTCAGTAGTGTGAATAAAATAGTGCACGTCATAAAATTATTTATTTCCCAGTTTAAACATACAGTTAATATGCGATTTATTTCATAAATCACAATTTACGTTTCATAAATCACAATTTTGTCATTTTCAACCAATCAATTAATTTACTGAGATAAGATAATTAAATCTAATAATGCGAGTAACAGTAAAGTATGAGTTTATAAATTAATCCAGAGTTATAAATTAACCTAGTGAATTTTATTGGAAGGAATTCGAATGAATAGTGTTTAATTCATATTAGAAATAACAATTATAGTAAGCTATTCTACAATATCGTAAGTTATTACATGTATTATAATTCGTCATTTTTACTCTATCGATTTTGTTACTAAGCTAATATATTGGCATTTACTAATAGGTGTAATAGTATTAATTATGAGTAGAAAAATTAAACTTGGGTTATATATATATTGTCATAAGCTTTTTAAATGAATATGCTATAATTCTTATTAGAGGTACTAATTATATTAAGCAAGTCTACTTTTTTCTAGTTATTTATTACTGGAATTACAACCTATCTTCTTTAGTTACTTAACGATTTTTCCGATATAATATTTGATATTCTAAATCATTAAAGCAAATATTTCTAATTACGTTAAATACATAAAAAAAGGATATATACTTTACATTTAATACATCAAAAAACTTTAAATTTCATTTACTTTCAGTAGTCTGAATAAAATATTGCATGCCATAGAGTTATTTATTACCCAGATTAAAAATAAAAATAATATTTGATTTATTGCATAAACCACAATTTACGCCCTTGTCATTTTCATCCAATCAATTAATTTACTAAGATAATTAAATCTAACGATGGGTGACGCAGTGAAGTATGAGTTTATAAATTAATCAAGAGTTATGAAGTAACCCAGGGAATTTGAACAGTGTTTTCGAATGAATAGTGTTTAATTGAGATTAGAAACAATAATTGTAGTAAGCTATTTTACTATAGTAATGTAAGTTATTACAAGCATTATAATTTGTCCTTCTAATTCCATCAATTTTATTACTTAGTTAATACATTAGCATTTACAAATGGGTATAGTGGAATTAATTACGAAAAAACATATTAGTCTAGAGATGTAAATTTTGTCTGAAGCATTTCAAAAGAATGTTCTAATTCATGTTAGAGATACTAATTATAGTAAGCATTTTTATTATATTCTAGTAAGGTATTACTTGCCTTAAAACCTATCTTCTTTTGTAATTTAAGATTTTATCTAAAACATGTTTAACATTTACTATAGATTTAAATATATTAACTAGAAATTTTATATTTTACATATAACACTTCGTAAATATTTTTATTAAATATATCATGCATTTTCAGTAGTGTAAACAGAAATATCACATGTCAGAAACTTCTTTATTACCCAGATCAAAAATAGAAGTTAATTATTGTGTAAATGGAGATGAACCGTGTCTTTCTATTTTCACCAAGTCAATTAAGTGAACAAGCTGAGATATTTAAATTTAAGGATGGCTATACGAATATAAATTATGAGTTTATAGATTAGTCCAGATAACCAAGTTTTGTCAGAAGCGTTGTGGTACTCTTTGAGGAATTTTAGCTGTTAGCTCAAACATAAACTAGTTAATTGGGTAATAAATTCAAAATTAATTTTAAGTGGTTCTGTAGTGTTAAAAATTTAATTAAATACTTAAAATCTTCCAGATGTTATAAAGAGACTACTGATATAATTATAAAACATATTTTTTATTTAAAAAATTTTGATACACCTCATTTTGTAAAAAAAAAAAAATTAAATATTTTTTTTTTACATCCATTTAATTGATTAAACTTATTTTTATTTTTGGATTCAAGAGCAAAGAATATATCTTTCTACATAAAATTCTTCTGTCCATGTGTTTGTAATAGAACTCCTCCTAAACGGCTGGACTGAATTTGATGAAATTTTTTGTATGTAATTAAATTAATTCGAGAATCGTTTAGATTCACAATATGATCAAATAGAAAATGTTTTTGTATTGAGAATCCAAAACTGCACTCTAATTGAGATTATTACACTGACGCTTTAGACACTTTACAACCAAAGTAACTGTGGCGCAGTGTTTAGCACAACATGCTTCCGTGCGGGAAGTTCCAGGATCGAATTCCCGTAAGGCGATGTTTGAGTTTTAATCTAATCTAATTACGTTTGTGATGACTATACGCGAGGTAGCTTAAAGTATGTTTAAAATATTTTTTCATTACTTTTACATCAAAACAGTCCAATTTATAATTTATTTAAAAACATTTTACAATTTTTGGACATACAGCTTGAAACAGGAAAAACATCTGTCGGGTCGTCTAGTATGTTTATAAAACTAAGATATTAGTGATGACCTAAAATAATTCAAAAAAGCAAACAGCCTCTTAATTTTGCTGAATCGCTCGTTGAAAGATTTTAGAATATTAAAAATTACGAGATTTTTCGGACAAGGACTCACAGAATTAGTAGATTATTTGTATGTCGAAGGCTACTTTGCATCTGAACACCTTTTCTAGAAACGGTTTGCTGGGTCTGACGCACGGCATCATCTTCAAGTTGTCTTGTGTCTTTTCAATTTTTTCTCCAAATCCTTCTTGGTTTACTTTTATAACTTACCATCGTTTTGTCTCCGGTTCTATGATACACCTCTCTTACACATTTGACCAATATAACTTCTTGAAATAATATTTTTGTCTAAGACAGCTTGACTTTTCCTATGATTAAGCATTTCGTTATTACAATAGCTTCGATAGCCAAGACCTCAAGATCCTAGAATAGCTGAAGATATCTGAGAAAATTTCTTCCCCCCCACATAAAGGCGTGACTGCTAATAGCCGCTTGTAATGCTGATAGAGGTTAACAGATGATTCATTGTAAACACCCGATATTAACAGGTAGTTTTCCTGAGGTTTTTACAACAGGTTGTGAAAACTACTTGTTGCTGATTAGCATAAAATATTTTATTGCTAATCTATTCGATTTTGAACTAATTTGCTTAGATTGACGGGTAAAAATAATAGACTTCTTATTCTTTAATAGCGTGGCAACTGCCTCATTAGTACGCTTTCTCCGACTCATACGGTCCAGCGCAACTCTCTGGCAGTCTTTATTAAAATTTTGAGGTCATTTTCAACGTCATTGAGCCACCTTGTTGGTGGTCTACCTCTGGTACTACTTCATAGAGCTTTGCAGTGAAGTGATACCAGAGGTAGACCACCAACAAGGTGTCTCAATGACTTTGAAAATGACCTCAAAATTTTAGGAAATAAAGAGTGCCAGAGAGAGTGCCTCTGTTACAAGATTCCTTCGGGGTTTTTAATAGTAAATACTCTGATGTAGTTGTTCCCAGGGCTTCTCCAGATGTGACCGAGCCATCTTATTCTGTTACTTAGGAGGATTAGGGTAATATGAGGCTTTGAGAAGGAAAATATGCAAACTTTAGGCTATTGGTCTGGTAACCGTAGGACAATAGAAATTATAGTGCAGGTCTTAAAGAGTTAAGGTCTCCAGTAAGTACCACCTTCTGCACCTGCCAGGTTTTTAGCCTCTCTGTGATCTTAAGATTAGGTCACCACAAAAATGGCCCTTACTTACCACAAATAAATGCACATTCTTTTTTCTTTAGGTTCTTAACTTCAACTTCAATGCTATTCCTCATATCAGTTTGGGATCTCATCTCAAACTGTAACTGTTTCAACAAAAAATCTGTTCGTGCTTATTTCAAATCAGGTCCTCTTAATATGTTAACAATATAATAAGGTGCGATTTAGATTTCAAAATTTTAGTGTCCGTAACTTAATTAAATTTTTTATTACTTGTGAAGAGATCTAAAAGCCCTTATTACAGGAGGAGTTTAGAATAAGTGGTATACGAGGCGCATCCAGAAAGTAAGTTTCCCTAATTTTAAAAGAAAAAAAGAACTCACACTTTCATGGACATATTTATTTGCATTATGTACAGCAATGTTTCAGTTATTTTTCAACATAGCCACCACCAGAATTGAGACACTTATTGTGGGATGAACTTTTATATACCTCTGTCGTAGAACTCTGCAGCCTGTGAATGGAATCAGTTTTCATGTCCTAGAACACCGTGCACATCCTTTTCCGTACCGAGAGATTCTGTTTGAATTTGGTCCTGACCGAAGATCCACTATGATGCCAATGCATTGACTTCTGCTTGGTTTCCGTGGTAAGTGCAAGTCTCATTGATCGTGACGATTCTGTCGAGGAAATCATCGCCGTCACCGTAATACCGTAGCAGAAATGTCAGTGCTGCTCCTAAGCGTTGAATTTTGTGTTCGGGTGTAAGTTTCAGCTGATAGAACTGACAGAGCTGACGATAAATTTCAATTGGTGCAATTCTTTGTGTATTCAAGATCACCGACCGAACCTTGCAGGCGGCGGGAGAAGGAATTAGAGTTTCCATTTCGGACCACTGCTACTCCTCAACTGGCACGAATCGGGACTTGTCCAGTTGGCATATGATTAATACGTCATAGATCTGTTACATATGTGTAATTCACATGGGTAATTACGTTTACTTTAAAGGGGAAAACTTCGGGAAACTTATATTCTGGATGCGTCTCGTATTGTTCAGATTAAACAAAATAACTAAACTAGGCAATTCCAAAATATTCTAGTAAGTTATTGATTGCATTAAAACTTATAGCTTCATTTCTTTTTTAAGATTTTATCGGGAATTATATTTCATAATTTATATAAAAATACAAGTACTGCTGTTTACGTAAAATACGTAAATTATGAATGCCTTTATTTTACCTCCAATTCTTTGAAAATATTTTTATTAAAATTTTTTCCTCTAACTTCAGTAGAGCAAATAAAAATATTTCAATGGAAACTATCGATTGCGTTATCCAGATAAAGAACTTTTACAGTAGAAATTTAATAGTAAAACCTAGATGAAAAGACTTAGTCCTATACCTTTAGACTCTTTATTCACATGCCAAGTCAATACGATTCTTTGTGTGGTGTAGATTGATGCAGTTCTTTTGAAAGATTGGGAACATAACGATGAATAAAAATGAATGAAATATACCATGAATTTCGAATAAAAGTTTTATATCTAGTCAGTGAGACAGTGTATCACTTGTCCATTCATTAGATGGCATTAATGCAC
>CM063500.1:4709472-4731972 GCA_032207245.1 Pardosa pseudoannulata | reverse complement strand
CATTAATTACCTAACAATAAACGAACTAGAATTCGAAAGCATGTTTATATTCGGAATCGCCTTAATTGTAGAGACCCCGATCTCAATAGACCTGGTTATGTAAAACAGGACACTAAAGTAAACCACCTTTATTGTAAGATCTCATAATCCTTAACTGTAGCCTATAAAATTCTAAAAATATTTTAAACCGATGAAAAACCTATAATATATTAGAATAAAACTATGAAAATATTTTCAAATTAACTTTACATGACTAATTTTAACTTTCATTAAGGTATCCGTCCATGTTAAAAACGCCATTTTTTGCCAAAAACATATTTCTTTTAATTTCTCTGTTGAAAATTTAACTGTTAAGCTTCTAAATCTGTTTTTGTTTTGTCTCTACGGCATTTTTAAAGAAAAGTTACAGGTGTTTCAACACCAGTTACAGCTGTCAAAACAAAACGGAAGTACTGACTTCGGAACTGGAAGTTGTGAATTTAAAGCCTTTTAAAGAGCATTTTTTGGACAAAACTTTTTAAATTTTCATGAAGATTAGTTTAAACATTTTTCTAGTATTTTTAATAATTAGCAACTTGGCAATTAGAAAGTTTTGAAGAAAGAAAGCGTGGGGAATTTTAAACATGTATTTTAATTTTTTATTAGCTAGAGTTGCTTTCATAAACTTCAAATGCCTTTTTATCAGAAAGGTATTTTTAATAAATTGTTGAAACTTGAAATGGAATGTCTCAAAATGTTCTTAAAATATTTTGTTGAAAATTATTATGAATGCTTTTGATAGTATTTACTAGTGAAGGACCTAAAAGCTTTAAATTTGGATAAATTTTAATGATGTTTCCCTCATAGCTATAAAGGTAATGAAAATTCGTTGTAAATTCAGAGTGTATGATTTTAAAAGACCAAACTTTTTTTTACCAAATATAAATTATGCAACGATTTTATGTGATTCACTAGTCCAGTTTATAAGAAATGTGTTGCATCAAAAAATATTGAAATAATTTAATTTATTAAAAAATTAGGCCTTTTGAAAAAACCGGATTTTTTTTACTAAATTCTCTTCTTTATTAGAAATATTATAAAACCTTCTTCGGGAATAAATATTTTAATTGCAATTCTCTATGATAATATAAAAAATAAATTTAAAACCGTAAAAACGTCAACTAGTTTCTAGGTTTAAGGAAAAAAGTTCCCCGAACCTAGACGGTTACCTTAAAACAATTTATTTAATAAAAATCCTGATATGGTTAAGATATTTTGTACTTTTTTTACTCATTTATCTATTAACAAAACGAAAAGAACTTAAATTATGTAAATAAAGCTTAACTATTTTTGAATAATGGTTTGGAGTTTAGAATCTAGAAAGGGTCTAAAATTATAAAATATCCTTTCATTTGTCGAAAGATGACCAAATAGTAGGGTGCTCCTCTTAGTATCGGAGTTCAAGGGTTCGAATCCTGATGTTGGCATGGGTGTTCATAAGCGTTAGGTATCGTCTTTCAGCAGTAGGTCCTGGTCCTATTAGCCCACGTGCAGCAAAAGACAGACAACTGCGCTCCTAACCAAATTTAAGCTTAACCAAACAGTTATATATGAGGAAGCCGTATGAGAACTAACGTATTTTACCCATACCATTTACCCCAAAATATTCTCAAACATTTTTATTTAGTAAACAATATAAAAAATTAAAACATATAATTTTATAATAAAATTATATAACTTTTTCTTTGTTTGGACAATTGCGTGATAAATGTAGGATTTTATAAAATTACGCAAAATGTGCTTTCACTTTTAAAGAAAGAACAAGTTTGTCTTTCTGCGAACTTCAGATGGGGGAACAAATCAGAAAAACCAATAAATTTCTTCAGGCCACCTCATCTCCTTTCATCTTTAACCGAAGTTATCACTTTAAACTCCTACGTCTCTTATACTTCAGTAACCAATCAACTCGTATCAAGCCAGCATGGAGACAAAACTCTCACAAGAAAACTGTTGAACTACGCATTTGACGTCAGAAATTTGACGCACGCGCGGTCGCAAGCATGAAGTCTCTCCACAATGTTCACAAAAAGAGCGCCAACGGGAAAAGTCATTCGCAGATGTCTTCTCTTTCGGAAAGGTTGTGCTTATTTGAGTGCGGTTACAGCACACTTATATCGCTTAATTTTGACAGGTTTTGTGTCACTGATCTTATTTATTTCACATTTGTGAGATTTGGGTCTCATATTGGAAATTTTCTTTGGATTTGCAGCTAGATAGTTTTATGTTAAGCTGAATTATTTTAATTTGGAATCGAATTTAGAAAGTCTTGAAAACATTTGAAATCAATCGAACAAACTGTTTTAGACAAAAAGAAATGATTTTTGTATTATAGATTTTTTGTACCTTTCATATAAATGAGAAAAACTGTTTTTACATATGTTAATATTTCAGATAGAACAATTTGTAAAAATTATATTTTGTGTGGCAATGG
This sequence comes from Pardosa pseudoannulata, assembly GCA_032207245.1. Taxonomy (NCBI): domain Eukaryota; kingdom Metazoa; phylum Arthropoda; class Arachnida; order Araneae; family Lycosidae; genus Pardosa; species Pardosa pseudoannulata. The sequence continues at coordinate 4,729,502 of CM063500.1, read as the reverse complement.
AAAACAATACACGAAAATACGTTTAATTGGATTTTGAAAATTTATTTGAGAAAGACTATAAATTAAACTGAAATGGTAAAGTAAAAGTGTTTATACATTTTGCATTTCTTTAAAGAGAAAAGTCATATTTGCAAATTATTCCAAGAGATATTTAGCGATATATTTCAAGTTAATTATGAAACTTTTGTGCTAAAAACTTGAGAAGCAAAGACAAAAAAATAATTCTATGTGAAACTTTTCAGAAAGTTTTGTGTTAATAAAAACATTTTTTCAATTTTCGCCAAAGTTCTACCTTAAATCCAATAACTAAAACTAACTTTAAATGTTTGAACGTTTTAAATGTATTTTTTATTTCTGTGTCAATACAGTGAGCACTAAAGTACAAACGCACCTGTTTTAAAGAATGTTTCATTGTAACTTATTCATGATTGTTGAAATATTTATTTCACGTAACGCGGATTTGTTTTGTAGATAGCAAACAGTTTCTGATTTGAAAATATATCTTAAATATTTCAATACTTAAGAAATAATTTTCTTATCTTAGTTAAATGTTTGATGAAGCTATGGACTTATAAATTGATATCTTATGTGAAATTATGTAGCTGCTTATTTTATATGTGCATCTGTAACTATATACTTCATAAATAACAAACAGTACCAAAGACTAGAAAAATAATTCTAAGTATTATATTCCTTTTTTGCAGTTTTCAGAAATGGTGTATGGACTTATATATTACTCCAAAAAATAACACTTTGCATTGGACTGTTTTAGTTTCATATACAAACCATATTAGTAGACGTTAGTTAGGTAGCTAAAATATTTTTATACATGTTTTGAAATTTAGTGAAAAAAGTTATTGACTATTTTAAATTAAGAACTTTTAACAGTATAGCATGGTGTCACAGAAGAAAATGTCAAGAATATTTAATTCATTATGTACACGATGAATTTTCGTAATTGCATATTTTGAAAAAAAATAATTAATAAGCTTTAATAAGAAAAGTGAAACTAATGTTACTTTCATAGTATATAACGAGAGCTGAAATAATCCGAAATAACAACAAAGACTGAAGAATAATTACCAATTATTACTATGACATAATAAATGCTGGAAGAATGAAAAATTAAGTGGAAGATAGTAAAAACGTTTTTAGAAAAATAACAACTTTTTAGCACATTTTTTTACACATTTTAATTCATCCGAACTTGAAAAGTAACATTCATCATGAACAATAAGATATTTTTAAGTCTGGACGTGCATGATAAAGTGCTCCCTATATCTCCTATAGACTGCATGGAATTGTATGGTGGAAACAGGTCTAGAACAGAAGGTAAGTGTTTATTCGTTATCATTAAATAAGTTTAATTGTTGTTCATTATTTATATTCAATAATGATTTGAAGTTGTATTACTGTTTTCAGTCAATTTGATTTTGTATAAGTTTATTGTATTACTTTCTTTTAGTATTGAATATAAACAATATATTACTGGACATAGATTGTTCTGTGTTTTAAACATCTTCAGAAGTTTATCTGAAGAAGTTTGGTGCAATCTAATTCATTAGTACGAAAATAATTACTAGTTTTATGACATTTTTCTTTGTAAATATAATTACTAATTTGAATTAAATTTATTTCCAAGACATTTAAAAATAATAATGTAATGAATTGATTGCAACTGTTAATCTGCTATGAAATGAAGCGTAAAACATCAAATAGTTTTTTAACTACTCCAAAATTGAAAAATATAAAATTAAATATTTCGTGCACGAAAAATACGATTCCCAATGCAAAAAAATTGGACATTTTAAATTTAAGTTATAAGATGTTAAATATACTAAAGTACTAAGTACATAAATTTTAAGGCTAAATTTCTATTGTTACCATCAGAAATAAATAATCTGTATTCATTAACATTTTTTAAACATTTTACTGTAGTAATTATAGTTTAGTTCATAAGAGTTTAGTTCCTTACGGATTTAGTAACATTTTAGAATCACACACAAAAAAAATGTATACTTATAGTAATTTTTCAACATTTGGTATTACACCTAAATATTTTTAATATAGTTGTATAAATATATTTTAATTTTTTGGTATGATATTTAATACTATATATAATGTTTCTGTAATACTAAAAATCTCTACTTTATAGAAAATAAAAAATTACGAGTTAAAATGTTAATAAAAATGCTTTAAAATCCTTTAAAATATATACATAGTATTTTGTTTAATCAAGAATCAAAAACGGCTGTTATAAAACGGCTGTTAAATATTATAAGCCTCAAAAAGTAGTGTGCTTTTAAGTGTGTGCGTTACTACTATCTAACCAGCATTATTAAGAATAAATTAGGTACACTACACAAAAAAACTGAGTCTGAAAACACGTTTTCTTTAACGTCCATTATTGACTTCTTTGAAACACGAAATAGCTTATTGAAAGCACTAATCTTATGTCACAATCCATTATAAGCTCTCGACGTTTGGAATTTACGCTACATTATTACATCGCTGAGGAAGAACGATGAAGTTCTTTTAGTTTATTCGTTAAAATCGCTAAGATAAAGTTAATTAAAAAAATACAATTATCTTGAAAGGATTGATAAGTCAATTATTTTGTTCCCTAATATCTTAAATATAAGCATTCATGTTTAATAATTAAAATGTAAAGTATTGTGACAAATTGACGATACTTTAGCCATTTCACATTAACGCCCGATTTATATGATAATTTATAAAATAAACATTAATTAAGTGTATTACAATGAACAAGACTTTACTGCATGTAATTATAGGTAAATTATCAAAATATTAAATAAGGATGCTACATTCTACACAACTTTCCTGATGAAAAGTATGCCAAAATCCTGAAATTTAACTTCTTCAAATTAGTTTTTAAAAAACCTTTAGAATTTTAATTATACAATTAAATTTAGTTTATATATATATATATATATATATATATATATATATATATATATATATATATATATATATATATATATATATATATATATATATATATATATAATTTTAATTTAATTGAATAAATGAATCTAAAATTGGAAAGAAATAAGTGTTTGTATTAACATATATTATAAATATTGTTCACATGTCTTATAGTTAAAATCTAAATTGAAAAGCTTTTTTAAAAACTTAATTGAAGAAGATATATTTAAAAAATTTGACATATTTTTCATCAAGAAAGTTAAAAACGATATTTTTTAAATCGCTCTTTCTGATTTAATTTTTTAGAGATTCCTACAATATGTTTGTTTTAACATATATTAGGATTATTGTTCACATGTTGTAAGAGTCTATGAAAAATTAAATAACAGAGAACCATTTAATAAATAACTTTTTTAATTTTCCTAATGAAATATATACCACATTCTTTAAATTTATCTTCTTCAGATAAGTTTTTAAAGAAACTTTTCTATTTCTTTTTAATTAATTTATATTAATTATACAATTAAATTTAGTTTATATATATATATATATATATATATATATATATATATATATATATATATATATATATATATATATATATATATATATATATATATATATATATATATATATATATATATATATATATATATATATATATATATATATATATATATATATATATATATATATATATATATATATATATATATATATATATATATATATATAATTTTAATTATATTGTATAAATGAAACCGAAATTTAAAAGCAATACTAACGTTTGTTTTAAAATAAAATTCCTGTAAATGTGGATGAGCGATGGCCGAATGGTTAGTGTGCTGGCCTTCGGAACCGGAGTTCGTGGGTTCGAATCCCACTATGGCATGGATGTTCGTAGCCGTTCGGAATCGGCTTTAAGCAGTAGGTCCCGGTTTAATTTAATTTTAAAACTGAAACTGAAATTGAAAAGTAATAACGACGTTTGTTATAACATATATTATGATCATTTCATACATGTTGTAGGAATATATAAACATTAAATCAGAAAGAGAATAAATATATATACATATAAATATTTATATTTATATATAAATAATATTTATATATTATATATATATATATATATATATATATTTATATATATATATATATATATATATATATATATATATATATATTAATATATATATATATATATATTTATATATATATATATATATATATATATATATATATATATATATATATATATATATATATATATATATTTATATATATATATATATATATATATATATATATAATATATATTTATATAATATATATATATATATATATATATATATATATATATATATATATATATATATATATATATATGATTATAATCTAATTGTATAAATGAAACTCAAATTGAAAAGCAATAATAACTTTTGTTTTATTATATATTATGACTATTGTTGACATGTTGTAGGAATCTAAGAATAATAAATTCAGAAAGAGTAATTTGATAAATAATTTTTTTAACTTTCCTGGTGAAAAATATGTCAAATTCTTGAAAATTATTCTCTTCAATAAAGCTTTTAAAAAAGCTGTTCAATTTAGATTTCAACTGTACAATTAAATTTAATTAATATATATATATATATATATATATATATATATATATATATATATATATATATATATATATATATATATATATATATATATATATATAATTTTAATAAAATTGTAAAAATGATACTGAAATTGAAAAGCAATAATAATGCAAGTTTTAACATATATTATGACTATTCCGAACATTTTGTAGGAATCTATGATAAATTAAATCACAAAGAGCAGTTCTTTAAATAATTAAAAAAAACACATTTTTTAATATAAATTATTTTAATGCCCTATTATTGTTGGTAATTTAGTTATATTTGAATTTATATGAGTACAAAATTTAACAATTATATGCTATGCAAAAGTTTGTGTGATATAAAGTTTCTATTCTGTTAGAAGAATCAAATTATTGCTCTTATTGTGATAAAATGTAAGAAGAAATTATACAATAGTTTTTATACTTTTATGTAATGTTACTTTTTGTAATTTTTAAAACAATCTACTCAATATATAATTATAATAATTCAATTTTTAAAACTTGCTAGTTATAGTTTCTAGTTCGGTTCGGTATCCATCAGTTTTTTAAGTTCCTATATAAAGAAGATGTAGTAATTATTATTCCATTTTTAGAATGTAATTAAGAAATCATTTTATTCTAAATTTCACTTTAATATTTATATATAATTTAAAAATTCACTTTGAGCCATTACTTTCCTAATATCATTAATTACACCTCATCTTGCAAAAGATTGTAAATGAAACCGCAATATGAAACATTAATGTTATTAATTGAGCATAATTTACTATAAATTATATGTGTACAACAATTTTGAGTTTTAAAGCCATGGAAAAAGTTTTGAGATACTAAAACCTCTCTCTATTCATTTAACATTATAAAATTAGACCTTTAATTTCAATAAAATTAAATGACATTTCATTATATTTGTGTTTATTAAAATTGTATAAGTAATTTATTAAAATTGTATATTATAATAAATTTTTAAATATTTCAAATAATGTACTTACTATATGAGATAAAGTTTTATTTCGAATATTTATTTGTATTGTTTGTAAAATTAATTCATCATTTTAATAAAATTATTCTACTCATCATTCTAAGAATCAGTATATCATAATAATAATTAAATATTTAAAATTGTGGAGATATAATTTTGTTCTACTTCCTAATTTTGATGTTTCTCTCAATTATGGATGTTCTTATAACAAGAAGATTTATGAATTACTAATTTATTGCTTAGAATGTTATTAAGATATACGTTATTATAATATGCAGTATAGTACTATATTAATTATATATAGGCTTTATAACTTTAAACCATACCATTGATTGCATCTCCTCTTTATAGCTGTAGACAAACATCTAAATGCTAATACAGGGTGTTTCGAAAATGACTGGAATATTTGAAAAGTAAAAAAAAAACTTAACGGACATTGATAGAAATACACAGTTTATAGTAATATGCTTGGGACAATAGTAAATTTTCAGACAGCCAAATTTACAAATTTAGTTACAATATTACACAACAGATGGCGCTGCAGTCTGGAAAAATCTAAACTACGATATTATTCTGTGGGGAATTTTAAAAGGCCAGGTGTATCGGCACTATCCAGAAACAATGGTATAACTGGAGCAGTACATCTGTTCTGCATGTGAAACCATCCCGTCTAAGACATTTGCAGGGGTTTCTGATAATTTCGTTCTGAGAGTATGTCATATTATTAATAAGCCTGGTGGATATCTGGAAAATATCTTAGTTTAGATTTTTCCAGATTGCAGCGCCATCTGTTGTGGAACATTGTAACTAATTTTGAAAGATTGTCTACCTGAAAATTTAATGTTGTCCCAAGCCCATTGCAATAAAATGTGTATTGCTATCACTGTCCGTTTAATTTTTATTGATTTTTCAAATATACCGGTCATTTTTTAAACACCCAGTAGCTAAAGCCAATATTTAAAGGCTAACTCGTAAGCTACTAAATGTTGTTTCACTCCGATGCTCTTCCGCTTACAAATAATAGGATGGCTTTAAAACAGCAAATGATCTTATATCAAATAAATGCCAAGTTCATTCTTTAAAAACTTACAAGAAAATTCTTCGAAATGAAACAGTTTTAAACACATTTCAAACGTCAAACAGAGGAAAACTTCTGAGCAAACCCTTAAATCAAGTAAAAGTACCACAGATTTAACTGAACTCTTAATTAGCGTCTGTGGCAAACAGCTATTTATTGCCAGTAATTAAAGTTAAATAGCCTTGATAACAATAACCTCGGTTTTCGCTTGAGTGTTTTACGTAAGCAAGCTATAATTAACTTTCTAGCATAATTTCTACTTACGTATCATGCGCATAATAAGGCAATTTATTCTTCCTTGAGGTATTTTGTAAACTACAAAAATATTAATATTTTAGTTTTATTAAAGGGGCCACATAATCTTTACAATTTCAAAAAATTGTTTTCTTCTTAATTTATTTTATCTCATATTTAATTTTTTTATCTTCTGTTATAAATCATAAAAAATATTTAATAGACTCAAATACTAAAATAAAATTATATTAAATTTAGCAGCATCTCATTATTAAAAGGCTTTTTTAAAATTCACCAAACTGGAAACAGTTTTTGTAACATCAGTGCATCATAAACGTATATTGTAAGACTAATTTAGTATTTTTTTATTAATATTACTATTACGCTAAAAATAATAATTAAGAAAAATATTTAAAAAACGATATGCTCTGAAGTTTATTTTTCATATAATTAAATGAGAATTTTCAACATTAATTTTTTAAAGGAAAAGAAGAGAAAACAGTGATACAGTTCTTATAGTTTAATTTTGTCAAAAATGTCGGAAATAGAAGAAAATTAATTAAAGGTATTTAATACTTTTTAAGCACCTTTAATATTCTATAAGCTTCTTGATATAATTTAACGCTTATGTGCCTGAGCCATTTCTGTTAAATACATGTTAATGAATATCCCAGTAGGTAGGGCGCTATTATTTGGTCCATATGTCTGTGGGTTTAAATATCACTGATGTTTTTGATGTTTTTATCCGTATGAATCTGGGTATCATTAGCATTTTTGTAAGAAAGACCTTAGTACTCCAAACCTAATAACTAATTAACCAAACAACTTTAAATATTAGCGATCAGTTGTGTGTGTGTGTGTGTGTGTGCGTGTGTGTGTAATGCAATAATTGTAAAACTGCGGCACACATAATAACCCCTACTACATTTATCTGCCAGGGCTACTGGCAAGGAGATGCGTAATCAGCTAACAGTTATAAGGATGCAGTTGGGACATTGGAAGAGAGCGGCACAAGTCTAATTAGAACTTTACTTCAAAGCTTATAAAACGGACATCTTTACTAGTCAACAACAGACAACAGAAAACCACTCTGCTTGAATAGAGCTAGGGAATAAAGAAAGGGGGATGGAATCAAATAGGGAAGATAGAAAGAATTATCAAAGGGTAGAAGAAACATGTTCAGCGAATTAAATGTTAAGATAAGGAAAAAATGCGGAGCCATTTGCCGGCGACAGATTAAAAAAATGTTGAATAGACAGAAAATTTACATTTATAGGATAGAAAGCTTTGGGAATTTTATCGAAACAATTTCAAAGACGTTCCTTTGATAAAGACATTTAGAGGCTGGGGAAAAGATTTTAAGAAATTACAATTGGAGAGAGGAGATTTTTAAGTAAATATTAAAGTATACACAAACACACACATGTATATATATATACATACATATACTTACACTCACTCATGCATGAAATGCTAATCAATTGTATTATTTTTTGCACATAGAAGTTAAATAAAATTTATAAAGAGAAAGGAAATCATTTTATATTATGCTGTAAAAATAGAAGCGATTTTTTCCAATCTAGATAACTACAAAAGCTTTTATGGAAATCTTCTACCTAGTCAATTTATTGCTTAGCTTAACTAAAGTTAAGTGTTCTTTCATCTGATTATATATTAGTTGTTAACTGAGGAAATAAAGGGGAAGATTTACTGCTGGGAACTAGACATTCAATTTTCATTTATGCTTACTATCAGAGAAAACACGGAGTGTGAAGAAACGTATCTTTAATAAAAAAAGAAATGACTTTCTAATTATTTTAAAAGAGGAACTAGTTAATTCAAAGTCTAACACACATAATTTATAGTAAATAATTATATAAATAGGAGATTTAAGGGTAAATAGATCGTGTAAGCTATGGCAATTTTTAAAATTTAAAACTTTTAACGATATTCGGTATAAGGTACATTTGGTATATATAATTCGGTAAATAATATTCCGTAATATAATTCGGTATATTCAATATAAGGTACAAAAAATTGTAAAAAATAGTATTTTATTTTTAACTTAATACGAAAAAAGTTCAATTGAAATTTATATATATATATATATATATATATATATATATATATATATATATATATATATATATATATATATATATATATATATATATATATATATATATATACAGATTATCTGTTGTGAATGGATAAAAATATTATAATATTATTATAGTGAAATTTTCCCTTTCAAATTGTAACACAAAAGGGTATTTTCAAACCAAAGATATAATTTCTTACTTGTTTTCAAACATCTCTTACTTCACCTTGATATATAAGACATAGTTAATTTCAGTTATTTATAAAATTCCAAAATATGTTTAAACCTAACAAACTTGCGATATACAACTGTGTGCGTGAGTGTATATGTATGTATATATATATATATATATATATATATATATACATACATACATATATATACATACATACATACATATATATATATATATATAATATATTATATATATATATATATATATATATATATATATATATATATATATATATATATATATATATATATATATATATATATATATATATATATATATATATATATATATATATATATATATATATATATATATATATACATATGTACATATATACATACACATATACGTATACACATATATATACATATATACACACATATATAAATATATAAACATATAAATATATATATATATATATATATATATATATATATATATATCCCCTATATAATAATAGCCTAAGGTGTCTGTCGGCAATTTTTTGAAGCGGTTGTACCTGGAACGGATACAGGCAGCCATATTGAATTTTTTATCAGTTAGGGTTAGCAAAATTCAAAGTGAGTTCAAAATCTAAGCCATCCCCCCTTTTTTAGCGTTTAATGCTATTATTTCAAGCCTTATTCTTCCCCCGTTAAATGCAGGCGATTAAATTTATCATTTTCGATACCATTCATATATACCAGCAAATAATCACTGTCAATATTAAAACCTCTGTTCTCCATCCTATCATGTAATATGACAAGATAAACTAAAGCTGGCAACTAACATACGGTCGGTAAATAGAAAGAGTTCTCACCAGTTCATGTTTAAAGTAAAATCAAATGAATTTCTATACTAAAATCATTCTTAATAGGATGACAAGGGCGGAGACTCTTTTAGTTTAATTGTAATATGCTTTAATTAGAACCTTTCTTATGTGAAAGTGTGGCATAATGGTTAGAGTACCTGCCCGTTTTCATTTTCGTAACAGTCGACTTGAAGGTTCTATCCCCGGAGCAACCAAGTTTTTCTAGATGTCTAATTCATTTTATATTTTTTGCTTTTTCTTTTAAATTCTTTTTCCTAAAGCTGTTTTATTATCTTTAAAGTTCTTTTATTATTTTTAAACTAAGGTTTTCCCTGAACCCACATCTTTGAACAAATTACATTCCGCAGTGGTCAAAAGATCTATGAGTGGATAGAGACAGTCTCACTGGCGGTATCTATTTACTAATATATTAACTAAAAGTATTCAAGTAATTTTGTATGATCTTGGACAGTTTTTATATTTTTTATTTACATTTTTGACAATATTTTAATTTAATTTTCTATTTTCGCCTTTTTTTTCTTTTTTTTTGCTTGAATTTTAAATTTTTAAAATTCATTTTTGTTACTTTTTGTCGTTTTAAGTTTATAAAATTATTTTTTGCTAAGAAATGAGCTTTAGAATGTTTGCTTCATTTCTAATATTTTATTTACATTTTTGACAATTTTTAAAATTAATTTTTATTTTTACTTAATTTTTTTTATTTTCATCTTTTTTTTTAAATTTTTAAAATTAATGTTGTTTTCTATTATAAACTTTATACCTCAAGCTGTCTATAATGGGGAGTAAACAGCCTGGTTTTAAAAAATAAAACACTGTTTAAAAAAATGTTTTTCAATATAATAATGTAGAAACTTACATTTTCTATCAAAGAATATTCAAAAGTTTAAATTTTACTATTCCTCTCAGAAGTATACAACAATATTTAATAATTATTTCACTTAGTAAAGTGTAAAAAAGTATTGCTGAATATTCTTTAATAGAAAAATATAAGCTTCTAAATTACTAAAAGAAATTGGGCCCTGGCATGGATGACATGGATTGTCAACAAACTCAGAAGCATGGATGTTATTTTCAAATCCTTTATAATTAACAATATCTTTCCGCAATGTTACATGATTACTCAAATTTTTAAAATCATCACAAAAGGATGGTGGAATAAATGTGAAATATTTTTATTATAAATATGACCTTTGTTTAGTTTATATATTAGTCAATAGATGGCGCCAACGAACCAAGTAATTTTTTTCTGATACTGTAGCGCCGATATTTGAATGTAAAGAAACATCCATTTTGAACTCTTGATCAATCAGGGTTAGGAAAATTCAAAGCGAGTAAAGTTTTATACGAATAATTTTTAGTCAGCCTGATTGTAAAATGGAACAACATTTATTAAATATAAATGGTAAAATGGTTCCCCATACTGTCGTTCCAATAGTTGGGGATGGATCATGTTTATTTCGATCGCTTTCTTATGTTTTGTTTGAAACACAGTCTTTTAGCAGTGGCATTCGAAAACAAATTGTTACTCATGTGGTACAAAATTGGGATCATTTTAGTATTATGTCACATAATGAATATGGGCATAATTATAGTTCGGCTGCAGTTTATTTTTCCGAAATGTCACGATGTTCAACTTTTGGAGGATTTTGCGAGTTGTATGCAGCCGGTGAAATTTTTGAGTATGTGTTTGAGGTTTACCGTGATTATAACCTTTATTACAGTTTTGAAAGTGAGGGAAACCCCACTAAGCGGATAAGCTTTTCCAATATTTTGTCAAGTGGCCATTTTGACGTTTACGTTAATTCTGTGTCAAATTCAATCCCCTATATAATAATAGCCTAAGTTGTCTGTCCGTGAATTTATGAAGCGGTTGTACCTGGAATGGGTACAGGAATCCATATTGGATGTTTTATTACTTAGGGTTAGCAAAATTCACAGCGATTTCGAAATCCACCCCATCACCACTTTTTGGACGTTTAATGGTATTATTTCAAGCCTTTTTCTCCCCTGTTAAGAGCAAAAGATTAAATTTATCATTTTGGATATCATTCATATATACCACCAAATAATCACTGTCAATATAAAAGCAACTGCTGTCTATTCTATCACGTACGCGACCCTCATATATTCTAATTAGTTTTTTCACCATGTGTAGGCATGGCAAGCTCAGTAGAGTGTCTGCCCATTTGCTTGTTGTACTCCTTGGGTTAACGGTTCTGTCCCCGAAGCTGCCAAGTTTTTCTAAACGTAATTAATTTAATATATTTTTATATATATGTAAATAAATTCCTATTCTCAAAGTTGTTTTATTATTTTAAAAATAAATTTTTGCTATTTTTCAACTTTTTATGATTTTTATTATATTAAACTCAAGTATTTTGTACGGATGTCCCTGGCCACATAAACATTTCATGTTTTTTATCCTTAAACTTTCTTCTCGTATATTTTTATGTGCCCTTTCACCTTTTAGCTGTTAATTTTTCTGCTCGCCTTCATTTTTGTGTTTATTGAAAGAAATCTCCGGATAAAAAGGGCTCGGCCCACGCAATCCAGGTCCATACCTACCGTGGTGATAGTTTCATTCCTTTACATAAATTAATGTGGCAAAAAAAATTGAAGAACTTAAAGATAATTTTGATGTAGCTAAGAAGACTTTGAATTATCTTTCTAAATGAATTCAATGTGATTCTAAACTGCATTCGCAATATCGAGAGACTTTAGGGGAGTATGAAGATAAACAAATTATTGAGCATGTACCTGATAATTCTCAGCCAAAAAACAAATCATTTTTTACCTGCTTCATACAGTACTTTACAATTTTAGAAAATGAAAAATTTACTGATTCCGTCATATGACGGGCTATATGCTAGTATATATATATATATATATATATATATATATATATATACATATATATATATATATATATATATGTATATATATATATATATATATATATATATATGTGTGTGTGTGTGTGTGTGTGTGTGTGTGTGTGTGTGTTTATATGTGTATGTGTATTAGGTCGGTACAACAAGATGACACAGTTCATAATATAAACATAGCTTATTACTTTTAGTTTCAAACTTTTATTCAAAAATGGCTCCCATCATTTTGGAACTTTCGACAGTGTGCGCATGAGGTCTATAATTCGAAACTTTCTCTCCAGTTTTCTACAGTCTTTAAAGGCTTTAAAAGTGATGGAGTAACTGGATTCCATGGGCCAAGACCTGCAATCAAGAAGTTTTTAACAATAAGCACAAAAATGACAACGAGGTGAAAATTAAACAAATAAAAGAATAAAGATGAGATAGAAGGCTAGATTTGTGAGTCCATAAGACCAAAAACTAAAGATTAGAATGTTTAAGGATAGAAAACATAAAATCTTTTTGTGTTATTCGTACAATTATACATGTATTTAACAGAATAAAAAAATAAAAATTATCATATGTTGAAAAATCGTAAAAGTTAATTTTAAAAATAGCAAAACAACTTCAAAAATAAGAATTCATAAGAAAATCCAGCACTAAGCCCTTTATTATTTGCCTCATCACACACCTTTCCTCGATAATAAATAGTTTCCAGCTAAGATTTCAAAATAACCCTATAAAATATCACTAAATTTAAATGTAATACACATGTGTATATATAAACATACACACACCATATGCACGCACACACATACATACATACATACATACATATATATATATATATATATATATATATATATATATATATATATATATATATATATATATATATATATATATATATATATATATATATATATATATATATATATATATATATATATATATATATATATATATATATATATATATATATATATATATATATATATATATATATATATATATATATATATACATATATATACTTATATATACATATATATATACATATATATATATACATATATATATATATATATATATATATATATATATATATATATATATATATATATATATATATAGATGTGTGTGTGTGTGTGTGTGTGTGTGTGTGTTACACATAAAAAAAATTTTTTCCTGTAAAATAAATCATGCATCTTAAAATTCCTTTTCGTATATTAATATTCATTGGGAAACAAATTTAATTAAAAATAGAATTCTGATTTCTAGAATTCCTTTTGTTTGAATTTAGAGTTAAATGTGTTGTACCCAGGTGTGCGCTACACAATTAGATTAAGGAACTAAGGGCGTGAACAAAAGAAACTACTCAACCTTAATTAAACAATTGTCTTTTTTGCTAACCTGAAAAGATTTAATGCAATTAAGACGAGTTGGAGTTTCTGTGAAGTGAAGTTTGACCTTTGATGCAGGTATCGTCGACTTTAATTTGCAATTTTTCTTTAATATATTAGATAAAGTCATGTGGAAACCATTAGATTGGATAGTTAAATATATCTATCTTTAATTAAAACTTAAGAGAAATTTTTGTAAACTTATTATTGGGTACTAAAACTTATCTGTGAAAAAGATGTAAACATTTTCATTAACATAAAATTAGAAAAGACCCACATATATGTCGTGTAGATCTCATTAAGTTTAGGTATTTACCTATGATCAAATTTATAGTGGTTACTATTTTGTTAGTCAAAGACTAAATTGTATTTGTTTTGCGTTGTGTAGATTATTTTAGTTTTAAATTTTTCCACAGGCTCTGAGAGACTGCACACTTATTTAAAAAAAATCTAATAAGCTAAATTAAGGGTTACTAAAATCAAATATTACACACTTAAAATAAACACATCGTGTAAAAAAATAGAAATATAAGCAAATTTATTATTATGCTATTTACATGTTTATGTACAAACAGTTTATTCAACTTTCATAAATTTGCTTTTCCAAACTCTCTACTAAACTCTCTCACATTATTCAAGATTTAGTGAAAAAAAATGAGAGAGGTCCTAATTTCAAATTCAAATATTTATAATAAGTACTTTTGTGTATCTATTGGGTGTGCCAGGGCTGTACTCAGGTTGGGAATTCTTGGTGAAAGGATGTAGACACTTCTGACTTCAGTCTCACCACTCGTCTGGGGCCTTCTAAATGATTGAGATGATTCTGAAACGCGGATGCACTGGAACACTTCTGGTCGTAGCGAGATGTCGTCCTCGTTGTTTTTCGGAGTCTCTCTTGGTTCAACTCTTCCTCTGGTCCCTCTAACTGCATATTTTCCCAAAGTCTCTCTCAGAGCCCACTCCCAAACTCTGCTCAATGACTCCCGACTCTTTTCTTAAATTTTCTTTTTTATATCATTTTCATCTCTGTCCTTTCTTATTTCTCTTCGTCCAGTCAGCAGAGCTGTATATAACCATTGATCTCCCTTTCCTCGCCTTTTATTCGCAAACATGTGGAAAAGCTTGCCCCTTCAAATTGGGCATTGTCCCTTAGGGACTCATAAATAACTCCACAAATTCATTCATATTTAGTGTCATGAACGGAGACATGATTAAAATATGAAACTGGGATCAGAACCCTCGCCCTAGAATCCCGCACTGACGAAACCGATCATTTAATTTTTATAGGTCCTCTCTCCTTTACAAAAAATGTGATAAGGTAAGATCTAGATCCGACGCATTACGCTTCTAGTTATATTTATATCAATTATATTAATTATCAATTATATTATTGATCTAAATCGCCTCACCATAATATATACTTAGTTTTTTGATATAATCATACATAAATATTGTGTATATTGTATAGAAAATAAGCTGTGTCAAACACTGAGTGTTGCTTGGGTTTTTAGGATTTCTAGTATTAATGAAGTATCTATAAAGATTAAATAAAATATGCCTGAAATAACTTGGGAATATCTTATTTTGAGGAAACATTTGCGAGGAATAGACACAAGTTTTTATTAATTTTCAGCTTTTTTATGACGTTGTAGACTGTAATAAACAAATTTGTCGCTGGCGATTGTGTGTGAAAATCCCTATTTAAATAACGACAAAATATGATTGCTTTTACTTTTCAGAAATTGTGGGTACATTTTTAAATAAAGTCTTAGATATTGAAAGAGTAGGTTCCCAAAAAGGGATCATGGAGTGGTCCAAGAAATGTGTAATCTAAACAAGGCTGATCCAAGACTTGAATATACTAAAATTTGTGAAAAGAAATATTCCTAATCAATGTAATTTTTCAGCATGCTCTCACTCATGAACTTAATATTTAATATTTATGATTATACTATGAATAGCAATCAGCCCATCGTATGACGAGATCAGTAAAATTTTTAATTTTACATAATTGTAAAGTACCTTATCAGACAGGTAAAAAAAATAGTTTGTTTCTTGGATGAGAATTATCTGGTACACGCTCGATAATTTGATCTATCTCGATAATTTTTCTCCTGATACTGTGAATGCAGTTTAAAATCACGTTGAATTTATTTAGAAAGATTATTTAAAGTTTTCTTAGCTAAATTCAAAAGTATTGTTAAGTTCTTTCCAATTTTTTTCCACAGTAATAAATGGAAGTAAAAGAATGAAGTACGATTTCCACTACACCATGGAGGTAGATACAATTTGTTGTTAATCCCTATGATAAAGGTTTCATTTCAACAAAAATTAATCGATGATTAAATTCAAAATTATCACATATGTGCCTAATGTATTATTTAAGCAAAATAAAAGAAAATTATTGACGTAATATTAAAGTTCAGTGATAAAATATATGAAAACAATGCAGGCGATACATAAATAATTTAAAATGAGAAATGATAAAATCAAATGGTTGTAGTAATGACGTCATAATGCTAGAAAAAATGTTATACTTACCTATTTATTATGTGATCAAACGATAAATTTAATCACCTGTTCCTAACCGGAGAAAATAGAGATTTAAATTATGAAATTAAAGGCTAGAAAAAGGGGGAAGGGGTGGATTTCGAACGCTGCTAACCCGAATTCGAAAAAATTCAATATGGATGCTTCTATCCATTCTAGGTAGAAACACTTCATAAATTCGAGAACAGACGAACATATAACTTAGACTATTATTATATAGGGGATTAGGAGACTAAATAAATATAGACATTTCATCCTTGCGGTAACAAAAAACCTTTCTTAAGACTTAATAATAAAAGTTCTCAGACTGCGGGATGTAGAAATTCATGCAATATTTTATTCACACTGTCAAATTTCCATGTCTTGTTTAGGCTCATTATTCACCATTAAAGAAAAATCCTGATTGCAAAGATAATGGGAGTATTCATAACCTGTTTTTTTATAATAGAAATAGTAAATTATTTTTCGATATATTGAATTCTTCTCAAATGTTTAATTCGTAAATTATAGTTGAGACATTTCTAATAATAATTTTACTCTTTATCAGTCTATAATATATAACCTTTTGTATAATATATAACATTTTACTATATTCGTCTTTTAATATTAATTTGCTTCTTATGGTAAAAGTTACACACATATCGGGGACTGAATATGCAAACATAATAAAATTGAAAGAAAATAATTTCAGTACTTAAAAAATACTTTTTTTGTGATATATAAGTTGTTTTCTTGATCAATAAAGCAGAAACTAAGCAAGAAGTAATCATTCTTGTCTAAACACCCATTCCATAGAAAAGGATGAACTATTCCATGAACTATTTTTATACTGAATACACTGAACTATTTTTTATCAATTTTTCTATAAAGTATATACTAATTCAAAATTGTATTTCTTGTAAAGCCTTTATAGCACCTAAAAAAGGATTTTGCAAAAAATAAAGATTTTCCGTTTTTTTTTTTACATTAAAAAAATTATAAATATACTGTTACGGGTGTAAATCATATTTAAAATTTTTGTCAATTTTATAAGGCTTTCACTGCCGTAACGACATATTTATAATTTTAAACACGTAAAAAAGAAACAGATATTCTTTGTTTTTGGCAAAATTCTCCCTTTGATGCTATAATTGTTTCACAAAAAATATTTTTTATTTCATTTCTTATATTAAAAATTACACACATATCGGGACTGAATATGCAAACAAAAAATATTGAGAAAAAATTTATTTTCAGTTTATGTTATACTTTTTTGGAATATGTAAGGTGTTGTCTACACCAATTAAAGCAAATCTAAACAAGAATTTATTATTCTTTACTATACAGCCATTCCATAGAAAAGGGTGTTGTACATTGAACTACTTTTTATCAATTTTTCTGTAAAGAATATAATATTTCAAACTTGTATTTTTGTGAAGCAATCATATCACCTAAGAAAGGAATTTGCAAAAATTAAAGAATTTCCATTTTTTCTTTTAATACTAAAACAAAAAAAATTATAAATATACGGTTACGAGTGTATTCGGTTACGGGCTTTCGTGAAAATCATACATGTTTATGTTAATCCCTTTGAGAGATTGAAAAAGAAGTAAAAAAGAAAAATTATATCTTAATTCTATTCTAGTCTCTTTAAGGAGAGAACACTGCTTTAGTTTACTAATTTTAATTGAGTTTTTGTGGCTGGTATAATAGAATGCGAATGGAAAATTGAGAATTTTAGAAAGATATTTTAAGTGTAATGATTTTGATATATTACATATATATTTGTGTGTATGTATATATAAATATTATATATATATATAAATATTATATATATATATACATATATATATACACACACATACACACACACACACACACACACACATATATATATATATATATATATATATAATTTTATATAGACTTTTGTTCAAAAGTATGCATGAGCCCTATAATCAAAACTCAAAGAATGTCGAAGGTCCATTTTAAGGTACACGATTTGTTTCTTAAAATTCCATCTAGCCTCAGAACAATTAGCTGATCGATATATCAAATCGATACTTGAGGTCGTAAACGAATATCTGTAGAATAGTTTTAAAATGTGCTCAACACGAAGGTGCAAACTTTTTTATTATAAGTGGAATACCAAACGGCGAATAAAACTACGGATATTTTAATATCCAAGATGTTCCTTTATTATTCACTAAGACCAGGTTAATTATCGACATTTTCAAATAGTTATGTTTGACAAAGAAAGTAAATGGAGCATGAAATCTTAGGTTAATTGTTTTTTCTTTAAAATTTTTTGTTCTGAAAATATGACATTGAAAATATAATTACAGTATAATGAAAAAGCGTTAAAAGAAAACATTAACTATGTCTGTGACATTTAAATGTACGTATGTCCTGAATTTCAAATTTTACAGTAGAACAGAAATATATGTTTTTTCCAATGCAGCTGCTAATACAAGTGCATAACTTTATGTTAATACAAGGTTGGGAAGCTGTTACCCATTTAGAGCCACTCGAACTGCACGTGTAGCTTAGGGTATGCTACTGAAGCAAGTAACATTATCCCAGATGGGTTCTCGTAATTTAGAGGCAGGGACCAAGCAAAAGACCCCCAGGCTTGATCTGCCACCTCCAGAGATATCGTTGCGAAATATATCCTAATTTCAATAATTAATGTTTAAGGAAGGACATATACATACTACAATAATATTTTTATGAAGCTGAAAAAAATCTATACATTTAATAAAACATAGAATAGTAACTCCTTAATGCCTGAATCATTTATGACAATTATAAACCTGTCGATACATATCTTAAATCAATGTCATAGATTGCACAGAATAAAATAAATGTGAAGTGTAAACAACTCCGAATACAGCAGTATGTTATGTTAGTTATCTATCCTTTTAAACATCCAAGGATACTATTTATAGAGACGGAGACTTTTATCCCTGGTAGTTTATGTATATATCAAAGTCAATCCCTAATGAAACGACACATTTGGTAGCACTTAAACAGCAATGTTTATATCTTCATTGAAAAGGCAACGTACATTTGTAGAATCTAACTCACAATACAAGGAAATGAAATTACAATAGAATGTCACTGAAAGCCAGACCAACATAATCTACTGTCCACAATCCTATGATTCATTTATGCTAGAGAGGAAAACAGTAGC
>CM063500.1:4696972-4704472 GCA_032207245.1 Pardosa pseudoannulata | reverse complement strand
TAAGGGTGAATGTAACTTTTTATTTAATTCTCTACTAAATTAAAATTTTCATAATAATTTTTTGCATACATCAACATAAGTCAACATAATTGTGATTAGTAAATAAGTGTTCTGTAATTTCAGAACTTCCAGAGGGTCACCTACTCTCCTGAATGCAATGCGTTCAGAATTGGAAGCTTGAGATTTCTTTAAATACTAATCCGCTTAAAATGTAGGATTTGTGTTCGAAATTCAGTATCTTTACCCTACTTTCAAACCTATATGAGAAAAGATATTACTACCAACATATTTATACTGCATTTTCTATGGGTGAATGTAAGAATTATACTCGTAATTTGGTACCTTTATCCCACCTTCGAACCTCCATGACAGTTTATATCCTTGGAAATTTTATATTTTTACAAAAACTATTTACATGGACGGTTTAATTATGTGTTTTTTTCTAAACGAAATGTCATATGTGAAGTAAATATATCATTTACAATTTCAGTAGAAAAATTCAGTAGCTATTTTTATTTAGATAAATAATCAAAATTTCAAAATGCATAAATTTATTTTAATAAGTATACATTTTATTCCTTAATCTTTAAAAATATGTTTATATTTCTGGAATTGTACCAAAACCTTTTACATTTTGAATAAAATGCAAAATTATAACACTTTTTGTGTTATAATTATTTATCCATTTCATTAATCTTCTCTTAAAATAGACATTCCCAAAAAGCTAAATACCTTTTATTCCCCATTGGATAAAGGAGTGTTGAATTTATTCTGACACTTATATATTTCTATACACCATATTTTTTAAATCCTTAAGAAAAGTACCCAAACTGTTTGCAATATTTAGAAACATTTGTTTACCTATTTCATCATTTATAAAAGCAGCAAAGAGCTGCTTTTATTATATGACTATCCACATATGAAAATGATTATCAACAGGTGGATAGGACTATATGAAATACATTACTATTCACATATTTAAGCTGCATTTTCTGTGGGTGAATGTAGGAATTATACTCGTAATCTGGTACCTTTATCCCACCTCCGAACCTCCAGGAGAAAAGATATTAAGACCCTCATATTTACGATGTATTTTCTGTAGGTGAACGTAATATTGTTTCGTGTTGTCTGATTTAAACTTGGAAATGAGTTATGAAATGTCTTTATGATAATGTACTCAGATTTTTCTACGGGGATGATGTTCAGCAAATGATAACTTACGGAGATGTAAAGGAATTTTTGCAAGTCCTTGGGAATTCCTCAAGAGCAGGATACTGTTAACAGCGGTCATTTGTACCCAGACACGATAAATCCTAAATCCAATAACACTTAAAAGAAGAGATCAGTAGATGAATGAAACACCAGCAGATAGCTTACAGGAATATAGGGCAGCTCCCAAAGCTGAAAAAGGTGGGGGCCAAGGTGTTCCAACGTAAGAAATAAAAACTTACACATAATATACCGAATAGTCTCTCATTCAAGAAGACAATCACGACACATCAGATAAAGACTGCCCTCGATCCTTAAACTGATCTCAAATTATGCTATAACCAGTTAGTAGACTAACAGCTTTTTTCAAGTTGTTGTATGGTGAGCTGTAAGTAGACCATTCTTTATGTTAAAGCATGATTATCTAATTCAGTAAAGAGAGGGTTTCTAACTAGTGTTCACAATTTTATAAATTATATACTAATGCATTTCTTATAAAATAGATAAGATATTTTTGTTATAATTTTTTTACTGTTTCACAAATTGGTAATCATATTTCGTGTGTATTTTAATGTTAGGTTTATTTGAAAATACATTTTAACTGACTAATGACTGATTTTTTAACAATTGTTTACACTTTATAAATTAGATACTAATGCATTTCTTTTAAAATAGATAAAAACCTGTTTTGTTATTGCTTGCTTTCTGTTTCACAAATTTGTAAACATATTTCGTGCGTATTTTAATGTTAGATTTATTTAAAAATACGCTTTTACTGTTTAAAGATTGAATTTTTAACAATTGTTCAGAGTTTTATAAATTAGATACTTATGCATTTCTTTTAAAATAGATAAGAACCTATTTTGTTATTACTTGCTTTCTGTTTCACAAATTGATAATCATATTTCGTGCCTATATTAATGTTATGTTCATTGAAAAAATACATTTTAACTGATTAAGGACTGAATTTTTAACAACTGTTCACAGTTTTATAAATTAGATACTAATGCATTTCTTTTAAAATAGATAAAAACATATTTGGTTGTTATTTAATTTCTGTTTCACAAATTGGTAATCATATTTAGTGCGTATTTTAATGTTAGATTTATTTAAAAATACACTATTACTGTTTAAAGACTGGATTTTTAACAATTGTTCAGAGTTTTATAAATAAGATATTAATACCTTTCTTTTAAAATAGATAAGAACCTAATTTGTTATTACTTTCTTTCTGTTTAACAAATTTGTAAACATATTTCGTGCTATTCTTAATGTTATGATTATGTAACATATACATTTTAACTGATTAAGACTGGATTTTTAACAACTGTTCACAGTTTTATAAATTATATAGTAATTCATTTCTTTTAAAATAGATAATAACATATTTTGTTGTTACATGCTTTCTGTTTCATAAATTGATAATCATATTTCGTGCTTATATTAATGTTATGTTCATTAAAAAAATGCATTTTTACTGATTAAGGACTGGATTTTTAACTTTTGTTCATAGATTTATAAATTAGACACTAATTCATTTCTTTTAAAATAGATAAAAACATATTTGGTTGTTATTTGCTTTCTGTTTCAAAAATCGGCAAACATATTTCGTACGTATTTTAACGTACCTTATATTTATAAAAATACACTTTAACTGATTAAAGACTGGAATTTTAACAATTGTTCATAGTTTTATAAATTAGATTCTAGTGCATTTTTTTAAAAAATAGATAGATAAGAACATATTTTGTTTTTACTTGCATTCTGTTTCACGTCAGGTTTAGAAATAGTGGTTAAAAATTAAGCGAGTTATAATTAAAAATAGTTAGAACTTATTAACGATAACGTAATACGAAAAAGACATACACTCGAGCGGAACTATATAGATCAGGGGTAGGCAACGCGGCGCCCGCGGGCGCCATGGCGCCCCCGATTGATTTTTAATGCGCCCTCGCTGGACTAATGTAAATGTATGATAGCCAGAGCGATTTACTTACTCTTGTCAAACAGCGATATGCAGCAAGTAGTCAGTTGAGTTTAAGACATTCAAATGCAAGTTAGTGTTGTTGAAATCCAATCTATTGAAAAATCATTATCACATATCAAAAATACAAAGATATACTGAAATTTGAATAACGAAAATTTTACTGTGACATCATATTTAGAAATTATAGATAAGCTAATAGAAGAGTTTTCTAGATTTGAAGATTTTGCAGCATTAGAACCCGTCCTAAGATTTTTCATAAATTCATTCAATGTTACTGAAGATGATGTCCTTGAATTAGTTTCAGTGTATATCGAGCTTCATAATATCCTAGAATTAGAAATAATAAACTTGCAAAGTGATATTATTTTAAAAGCGTATAGTAATGATAGAATGTTTTGGAATTTAGTCGGTGAAAATAAGTATCCTAATTTAAGGAAATGTGCGCTAAAAATTTATTCATATTGTGTAACATACAATTGCTAGTCTTTGTTCTCAAATATGAAATATTTGAAATCAAAATACCGAACAAAGCTTAGTGACTCACATTTAGATAATTGTTTAAGGAACGGGAACTCTAAATATATCCCCAATTATAAGAAATTAGCTGAAAATATGGACACCCAAGTTTCACACTGAACTGTATGTATCATTATGTATGACACCAACAAAATAAAGTTATAAAAAATCTGTTTTTTTTAATGCCTATTTATACCTGTTGATTATCTGTAAAATATGTGCCCTCGGTGATTTTCAAATTTAGTGTTGCGCCCTTAAGAACAAACAGGTTGCCGACCCCTGATATAGATTGAAGAAGCCAACGAGGAAGTAGACATAGGAATTTTGCATAGGTAGCAGCACGAAAAGAGTCAGTTTTGAGAACTCGGACTGATAACATCCTCCACGCTTGTTGTGGTAAAATGTGAGAACAAAGTATTTCTAATGGAATAGCTATGGACAGAAGGATTATAATAAAGAAGATTTTATACATGAAATGAATTGTGTGTTCCATGCCTTAACCACTTTTTCATGTCATATATACATACATACATACATATATATATATATATATATATATATATATATATATATATATATATATATATATATATATATATATATATATATATATATATATATATATATATATATATATATATATATATATATATATATACATATATATACATATACATACATATACACATATATATATATATCACACACACACACACACACACACACACATATATATATATATATATATATATATATATATATATATATATATATATATATATATATATATATATATATATATATATATATATATATATATATATATATATATATTATACATAGGTAAAAATGAACCGTTCAATGATTAGTAGATTTAATATTAAAAGACAAATCGAATATTAAAAAATAACTGAGCCATAAAATTTGCTTATAGTTATCAGATAAAATTTGAACATATGAAAACTCAACTATCGACCGCGTCATTCTTTTAAGATTTGGAAAAATTTATTCCAAAACACAATGTTTCGATGAAATTTATTTTAAACTACTGTACTTGTGTATTCTGGAATTATTTAGAAGTAAAATTCAGTTTAAATAAGCATCAGTGAAATATGTTGCATTTTTAAACTGAATAAAAGTAAACTTAACAAAAATTGAAATCAATATATTTAATGTTTAATATATAAATGGAAAAAAATAAAAAATTTACTATCGAATGCGAGACTTACTAAGAGATTTTTAAGGATTTGTACCTAACGATTCTTAAATGAAATTAGATTGAGTACATTTATAAGACGCATAGGTTTCATGTTCTCGGAAAAATAAAAAATAAAAAATATGGAGGAATATTTCTATATAATAATATAAGAAACTAATTTAGGAGTCATGCATGAATAAAGTTTACAAGATAGTTCAAAAAGGAATATTCCAATAATTTATATGAAGTTCTTAATCAAAACATATTATGATTATCTGATATCGTAATTTCTTCTTTCAGGAAAATGTCACGAATGAGTTTCAGGGAATCTTTCGACAAAGAACTTTTTATCTAGTGTAATTTTTATGCAGGTTTGTGCAATTAAGACTTACAGCTTTAAAATTCACATTAATGACAGGAAGAACAATTAAGCTTTCATGATTAAAATCCCGGTTAGGAGAAAGTATCAAGGAGAGATTGTCCTTTAAAGTCCAGCTCTGCTACTAAAGACAGAGTTATTTTAAATCATTAAAATGCCTCTGGATCTTAATTGATATCAAACTTTTAAGGCTAAACCTTTTGGAACATAAGGATCACTTAATTTAAATACGTATTTCAATGATTTTGGTAAGATATGTGTGTTATCTGGTGTTCTAAATAAAAGATGTTTTTAAGTGAACGTCTGCATCAATCAACTATGATACTAGATTCTACAATATTTTTAAATTATGTGAACGCTATAAGATATTATTATAAATTATTATTTATTATTTATATATATATATATATATATATATATATATATATATATATATATATATATATATATATATGTAATGAGACTGACTTCTCGATGGGGGGTTGCAGTCATGGCCATAAAAATGATACCGTTTCAACTAAAGACCTTTATTAAAATAACTTTGAAGGACGGGTTCCCACTTCATCATAGGGACAAACTGAAGGGTCAGCTAGCATGTAGTTCTATGTACAAGACACTCAACACCTGGGTCAACATCTGTGGGAAAATATGTCTAGAAAAATCTGTCTCCGCTAGCGTGTATCTCCTTTTTATTTGGAAATTTCCTAAATTGTCCGCTAGGGCCATGTAGGTTTATAATTGGCCAGGCCCCTTCTCTGAGGGCGTAACCTGTAGCCCCAGTGGTCAATTTAGGTTAGGGGTAAAATAGGGGAATGGAAAATGACGCGGGAATTTTGACCTTTGATTTAAGTTTTGAAAACCCCTGAGAATTTTCCTTACATACATATATATATATATATATATATATATATATATTCAATGATTATTAGTTCTAAAAATTAAAAGATAAAAAATTAATAAACCATAAAATTGTCTTGTAGTTATCAGATAAAAATTGAACATATGCAAACTCAACTATCGACCATGTCATTCTTTTAATATTTGGCTAAGTTTATTCCAGAAGACAATGTTTCGATGAAATTACTTTTAAACTACTGTACTCGTGTATTCTGGAATAGTTTAGAAAGAAAATTCAGTTTAAATACGCATCAGTGAAATATGATGGATTTCGAAATTAAATAAATGTAAAGGTAATAAAAATTGAAATCAATATATTTAATGTTTAATATATAAAAGAAGTTCAAATATAATATAAAATATAATTTAATATATAAGATAGTTCAAAAAGGAATATTCCAATAATCTACATGAAGTTCTTAATGAAGACATATTAAGATTATTTGATATCGTAATTCCTTCTTTCTCGAAAATGTCACGAATGAGTTAGAGTTTCAGGGACGCTTTCGACTGCAAACTTTTTTACCTGTGCCATTTTTATTCAGGTTTGTGCAATTAAGGCTTACAGCTTTAAAATTCACAATAATGACAGGAAGAACAATTCTGCTTTCATTATTAAAATCCAAGTTTGGAGAACGTATCAAAAGGACAGATTTTTCTTTTAAGTCCTGCTCTGCTATAAAGACAGAGTTATGTTAAATCATTAAAATGTTTCTGTATTTTAATTGATATCAAATTTTCAAGGCTAAACTTTTTGGATAATAAGGGTCACTTAATTTAAATACATATTTGGTTGATTTTGGAAAGATATCAAATCATATTATATTAAAACATTAAGATTGTGGAATAAATTTGAGAAACAGTTTTATTAAATTTTAATACACAATTTACAGTATGACATATACAATATTATAAATTATCAACTTAATTAAAACTTTTAAATTGTGTTATTAGTTGTGTCCTATATGGAAATACATTTGAGAAAAATGTTCCTTGGTTGAAAAATGTTTTTTATCTTTAATTTTGTTCATTTTATCATCAAAATGTTAGAAATAGATTATTTTTTAAAACAAAATGAAATAAAATAACTACGATTTTCAATATTTTCACATGTATGTTCATGGAAGTGTTCTTGGATTACAGTAATGTTTGTTCAAATTACAATAAAGTAAATCAAATGACATATTTTTCTGGATAATTATAATAAATTAATAGAACAATATTATTATATCTATTGACTGTCATGAAATCTAAATCCCTCATATTAAACTGAATTCCACAAATCCTTTACAGTAGCGACAAATGTATGAAACT
>CM063500.1:4666972-4689472 GCA_032207245.1 Pardosa pseudoannulata | reverse complement strand
TTTTTAAAATTTCTAGGGAATAAGAAAAATTCTTCTATATATAATTTTCGATTAGAAAGATTTTGTCCCCTATTTTACAGATATTTACTTTTTATCAACATGAAATGTAAAAAAATGCAGAATAAATTACCGGAGCGACAAATAAATCAAAAAGCATTATTTTGTATTACCATAATAATTTCTAAACTGTAGGAAATGGAAAAAAATAATAATTTGATAAACATTCTTCTTGAAAGATTCTCTAATTTGTTTGTTTGGTTTTATTTTTATCGAGAGATGGCCCTTTAAACCATCTTGTTTTTTTATTATCCCACGTGAAGAAAAAATAAATTGAATGGGGATCAACACTTTCCATTTTGAATCCGTGCCGAAATCTCTTTAACACAGTTCTGTAGAGTACAACGATATCTAATACTTAGAATAGAAAGGTTTTTTTGAGAACATTTGTTCGAAAGATTTGTTGATATTGCAAAGAAATATCTCAAATCCTCTTGTAGATTTTACATTATTTTGTTGGAGAAAATGAAATCTACATATTTTCCTAACGAAAAGATTATTTTTCTAATCTCGTAAAAAAGTTCCTCAATTGCTGTTTACTATTAAATTTGCTGACTAGTTTACGTGTTCCTTGGGAATAATTTATTCTCTCGCTGTGGGGCCGTCTTTTTTAATAGCAAAATGTTTTTATTATCCTTCTATGTTCTTCCTTAGACAGAGTAACATGTGGGTTTCTTAGCTCTAAAATAAATTTCAAATTCTTTTACGAATTCGTCGTTCTCTTCAGTATGTCACGACTGTGTAATTTAATAGTCTAGTTGATTAGGCTTACCTTGTCCAGCAAGTCCAGGCAAGTAAATACAATAGATAAAAAAATCTTTATTTTAACCGGCGAAATTAATTTTCGCCGACTTCAATATTTATTTAAATTAGGACATAATTTCTGGGAAATAAGAAAAAAATCTGCCATAATAAATATTTTTCGATTAGAAAATTTTGTCCCCTATTTTACATATATTTACTTCTTATCAACATGAAATGCAAAAAAATGAAGAATAAAATACCGGATCAACAAATAAATCGATCTATATTATTTTCTATTACCATAATAATTTCTAAAATTGTAAGAAGTGGAAAAAAATAATAATTTGATAATTATTCTTCTTGAAAGATTCTCTAATTTGTTTGTTTGGTTTTATTTTTATTGAGATATGGCCCTTTAAACCATCTTGTTTTGTTTATTATCCCACGTGAGAAGAAAAAATAAATTGAAAGGGATCAACTATATCCATTTTGAGTCTGTGCCGAAATCTCTTTAACACAGTTCTGTAGAGTACAACGATATGTAAAACTTAGAATAGAAAGGTTTTTTTGAGAACATTTGTTCGAAAGATTTGTTGATAGTGCAAACAAATATCTGAAATCATCTTCTTGTAGATTTTATATTATTTTGTGGGAGAAAATTAAATCTACATATTTTCAAGTTTTTTACTACAAGTTTTTTTTTCTTTCTAATCCGGTAAAAAGATCAATATTCCACAGTTGCTGTTTACTGTTAAAATTGCTGAGTAGTTTACGTGTTCCTTTGGAATAATTTCTTCTTTCGCTGTATGGCCAAATTTTTAATACCAAATTTTTCCATTATCCTTCTATCTTCTGCCTGGAACAGATTAACATGTGGGTTTCTTAGCTCTAAAATAAATTTTAACTTCTTTTACGAAATCGACGTTCGCTTCAGTAGGTCACGTTTGTGTAATTTAATAGTTTAGTTGCTTAGGCTTACTTGTCCAGCAAGTAAATACAATAGATGCAAAAATCTTTATTTTAACCAGCGGAATTAATTTTAACCGTGTGCTATATATATATATATATATATATATATATATATATATATATATATATATATATATGGATAGATAGATAGATAGATATATGTTAACTTTTATAAAATTTTAAAATTTATTTAAATTAGAACAGGATTTTTTAAATTTATGGGGAATAAGAAAAAAATCTACTATACTAAATATTTTTCGATTAGAAAAATTTTATATCCTATTTTAGAGATATTTAATTTTTTCAACATGAAATGTTAAAAAATGAAGAATAAATACCGTAGTGACAAATAAATCAAACTGCATTATTTTTTATTACCATGATAATTTCTAAACTTGTAGGAAAGGTAAAAAATAACAATTTGATAAACATCCTTCTTGAGAGATTTCATACTTGTTTTTTATCGAAAGATGACCCTTTAAACCATCGTGTTTTTTATTATCCCACGTGACTAGAAAAAATAAATTGGGAGGGGATCAACACTTTCCATTTTCAGTCTGTGCCGAAATCTCTTTAACACAGTTCTGTAGGGTACAACGAAAATCTAAAGCTTAGAATAGAAAGGTTGTTTTGAGAACATTTGTTCGAAAGATTTGTTGATAGTGCAAAGAAATCATCTTCTTGTAGATTTCACGCTATTTTGTGGGAGGAAATTAAATCTACATACTTAACGAAAAAGTTTTATTTTCTTCCTAATCTGGTAAAAAGATCAATATTCCACAGAAATGAAATTATTTAAATATACAAAGCAAAAACGATATTAGCAAAACGATTTTAAATATACACTTACTCTTCCTAACGGCAGTTCTCGGGTTCGATTCCTGGTGTAAGCATGGTTGTTCATAGCCGTTCCAAATCTGTTTTAAGCGGTAGGTCCCGGTCTTATTAGCCCTCGTGTGGAAAACAGCAGGCAATAGCGCTCCAATCAAAACCAAAATAAACCTACCAGCATGTAAGAATGAGTTACACTACTGGATAACACCAGCGCGGGAGACTGACTAAAAGACGAAACCGATGTCAGTGATCCCCCCTTTCGACCCCATTGGACAAGAGTGGTTGCTAACGCGGGTCGGTCGTCTTTGGCCCTGGGAAATGTAGTTACTGGAATTAAAGCCGGTAGATTCTGAAGGCCCCTTCAGAGATATAGCAGGCCAAGACGGAGCGAACAGATAACTTCATCGGAGGCAGTGATTTGCTCCAACAATTCCCGCAGTTTATGGAGACTCCATATTGATACTTAATTTGTCTTATTTGCCTCACCAGATTGTTCTTCATCAAGAATAGAATT
Source organism: Pardosa pseudoannulata (assembly GCA_032207245.1). NCBI lineage: Eukaryota > Metazoa > Arthropoda > Arachnida > Araneae > Lycosidae > Pardosa > Pardosa pseudoannulata. The sequence goes on along the minus strand of CM063500.1, from coordinate 4,686,354 downwards.
GTAAAATGAAGAGTCTGCAGAAAGGTAAGTCTTCGCTCATTTGTATCGGGTGTCTTTTTTCTTGTGTTATCTCATATAAGTCATTGGTACGTAATACAGCAACTACTAGAAGATTAGTCGATGAGGCAAAGAAATTGCGGATAAGACCTATTTTTGAAATACATTGGCGAATAGTTGCCTAGACTGTTATCCACTGAGAAGCCAAGCAGATGATTGCCCTATAATCAGAAGTGTCTGAGATGAACAATAAGATGGAGTTTCCGGTTAAAAAAGTATCCTTTATAATAGTCATAATGCCATAATAACTTAGGAAATATTCTCCTAAAAACATTGAACCTAGATAAAAAAAATAGTCAATTGAAACCATGCCGGAACTATACAAAGGGTGGACATAAGTAAGTTACTTTATCACCAACCCAGCAAACGCCATACGGGAAATGAATCCTAGTCGTCAAGATAATAACCCTGATCCAGACAAGCTACACCAAACTTACCAAACATGAAGCAACACAAAAGTCTAATTATATCTAACCTGAGAGCGAATCCTAAAAAACTATATTTCCTTTGCTGTATTCGAACCAACTTAATCCTTTTTTATTTTTTATTCTTTTTATCTTTTCATAATTGTTTTTCAAAATTTATTTCGATACAACAATTACAACGATAACACAATTGACATCAGATACCAAAATTTGTAAAAACTTTTACAAAAAGCATTTAAACATCAAATTACATCATGTTAATATTGCATAATAGAATTGAGCACTGATAAACATATATTTCCTTGTCAATTACCAAAGAATTCAATACAAATACAAATAACACCAATAAAACATAATTTCCATAACATTATAATAGTTGACATAGTTAATCAAAATACAAACAGCTAATAACAAAAATAACAAAAAAAAAAACACTTCAACAATCCAAAGATAAATTAACAAAGAATTCTATAATGGAACACAAGTCTCGTCTATACTGGGCATAATCATCCTTTTTCGATTTCAGAGAAAAAATCATTGATACTTGGAGGCATGTGGGGACGAACATTGTAGTGCGGACGAACAAAGTCACCATTCCTCGCCTCTTATTTTATAGGATCCTAAGTAGGAGAAGGTTTCCAAACTGACAGTAACTTTAAACCCGGAGTATAGCAATAACTGTCTAATTTGGCTGTGAATTTATAAAAGGTAAAAAATAAACAACCTGGTTTCGAGATACAATAAATCTCACAACAACGTCATGCCTCAGCTTGCACATTGATAGATAAGAAAAATATTACATTCATTTAAATAAAATTTTACCTTCCTTCACTTTTCTTTTAATTTTATATAAACGGATACTACTTTCACGATTATCTTCGTTCATAAGTATGTGCTCTCAAGCATATCTTATATTCACGTACATTTAGTGAAAATTTCAATTAAATGTATTAAATATAAAAAGAATTGAAGAATTAATACGCATTTGGTAAAAATATTTTTAGGCTATTTAAATACTTATTTTTATATGAAAAGTTTATGAATAATAGACTTATTTTACATTTCATTAAAATAGAAGTAGGGAGTTTTCAGCTAGATTAACGCAAGTGAATATCAATTTTCATCTAGCAAAATGAGTTTTTATGTCCTCTAAATAATTTACTTCATTTTGACTCAATCTTTTCTAGCATTTATTAAACATTACGTAAGACTGTTTTCAAACATTACGAAACTGCAATAGTTTTTACAATGTTGCCACTTTTCAAAGTACACCGAGTTATGGTGGAAGGGATAGTTCATCGCTCCTTAGTGTCAGATTTCATGGGTTCGAATGCCGCATTTGGCACGAATATCTAAGTCGTCGAAAATCGACATTAAGCAGTAGGTCCCATATAAAATAGCCATCGAGTAGCTAAAAAGTAACACTCTAAATCAATCAAATATCCAAAAGCTCTTGCCATTGGTTAGTCCTGCTAATTATAGGATATGAATTTTTTCTGACTTTAAACATTAAATTATAACTTAACCGTTGAATACAGTAATTTTTTCGAAATGATTAAGACTTTCATATGGATTTACATACATATTTTCAATATTTTAAAGTTTAACATTAGAATCGCAGGAGTTTCGGTGAACCTAAAACCATGGGCAAATTATACGGTACGAACTGCTAATTATATGGTATGAACTTTTCCTGACTTTAAACATTAAATTGCATCTTAACCGTTGAATAAAGTAATTCTTTTGCAAAGCTTAAGTATTTCATTTGCATTTACATATGCAATGTCTTCAACATTTTAAAGTTTATCACTTGAATCCTGAGAGATTTAGTCTACCTAAAATCACGGGCAAAGTCAAATTTACCCCGATTAATATGAATTTAAAAAAAAAACCACTGTATTTATACATGACATACAATCATTTTTTGACATTAAATTAGTACAATAATTAATAAAAAATATAAAATATTACAATATTGAAAATTATATTACAATAGATGCAAATTTTCTGCCCACTCTGCATATTTCCCTGCCCGGTTCTTTTTCAATGATCTAATCGTCCTTTTCTTCTTAAAAAAGCCGATTACGCTACTTTCTCTGGGAAATATTTCATTTCTTTCTTGCTCGGGGGTTCCAACCCTCTTCCACCACATGTTTTTATGTTCATTGTTTCTTCTGCCTTCGACTATGCAACACATGACATTCTCTTAATTAAAATAAAATGTAAGTTCGATTTGGACGTGTGTGCTTCTCTTCTACGTGGCACGAATGCAACATCTTCATTTAATGTAGCTTCTTAAGCTTCTCCTTGCCCAGCAAGGCCCGACAAGTAAATACAATTGTGGCTTAATTAAGATAGGCAAGTTAATTTTCGCCATTTCCCCCCCCATATATATATATATATATATATATATATATATATATATATATAATATATATATATATATATATATATATATATATATATATATATATATATATATATATATATATATATATATATATATATATATATATATATATATATATATATATATATATAATATATATATATATATATATACATATATATATATATATATATATATATATATATATATATATATATATATATATATATATATATATATATATATATATATATGTATATATATATATATACATATATATATATATATATATATATATATATATATATATATATATATATATATATATATATATATATATATATATATATATATATATATATATATATATATATATATATATATATGCGTGTGTGTGTGTGTAATGATATTTTTATCACTTACAGTTTAAGATTCTATGTTCCCGGTAATGCTTCTCAAGAAACCCTAGCGAATACTCTCGAATGTTCGCTAGTACAAATCCTTCCGGTTCCATATCTAAAAATAGAGCTTTAAAGCGTGGGTTACATCACCCAAGTGACTTCAATTAATAGCTAATTGGTCGACACAAATGACTATTTAGGCAAATGTCTAGAGTTCCATCACAGTTTCGATATAGGTTTTCGTGTATGTTTAGTTTTTTATAGGGTTTCAAATGATGTCATGATATGTTGATGAATAAATGAAGTTAGATTGAATTTTATACTAATATTACATTTTCTACATATCGGTGTTTTACAGTTAGGACAAATATTTACAATTTCCTTTCTATACTTGGAAGTTTATAAATAAACAATTTTTCGCATATGCACAGATTCTTCAATATTATAATTTCATAGATTTTTGTAGGTATAAATTTAGGAAAAGTCAGGAAATGTTTTTAATTTTTGTTAATAAAGTTTTGAGAATACTGGACATAAAATAGTTTTGCGGTCAAAATGGCCCATCCTGCTGTTCTAATGTTAATAATTTGTCTACTATATGAATTATTCCTTATGAGATATTTTAGGATTTGTGCAAAAAGAACTAAGGGTTTGGTTATTTGAAAAATATTTTTATACTATTTTAATCGAAAATATATTATATGGGTAGTTGTTCTACGTATCCATAAACATGATCTGCTATAAAAGCTTGAAAATAAAAGTCTAACTAACCTTTTAACTGCCGCTGTATGCAATTGATTTTTTGACTTGCCTTTTATTACTACTATGAAAAAATCTTACATCGTTAACAGCATAATTAAAGGAAACTGCTCTGTCGGAAAATATACGACACGAGATTGCTGATACAAAAAATTTAAGAGCAACCACTGAAGGTTAAATAATGTCAAAATATCTTTCATTAAAAAACACAACCCTTTCAGATGATTTAATAAATATAGTTATCATTAAAATACCATTTATAAATAGGATAATTGGAAAAATGCACAAAAACCAATAGGAAATCACAGCACTCAGCTGTTTTCAAGACGGTAAATCGATGTAATTTATTGGTCTCCTTAGTAAGTGCATTGTAAAAAACATTCCAAACTTTAAAGTATAGTTCTAGTATTGGAATTTGTAACAACTAAAGGGGATAGTTATCGAATAAAACTTAATTTTTATGTTGAATTATTGCATCATTTATTTTAAATAACCTCATATTGAAAATAAATATGAGTTCACCAAATTTTATTGTAAATCTCTGCAGATATTCCTTTATTAATAAAAATTTAAAGTACCTTATGATATTCTTAATATGGATCCTAATTGCTATACAGGGATAATAATTTCTGTACTCAATTTCTTAAGCGTGCATATTATCTTTCGAGCTGAAAATCATTATTATAAAAGCTGTAATAGGTATTCTAGTGCTTTAATAATTGGTACACGGGGATAATAAAGTCTGCATTCAATTTCTTACGAGTACATATTTTTCGAGCTGAATATCATTATTATAAAAGCTGTAATGTGGATCCTAGTGATTTGATAGTTGTTACAGAGGGATAATAAAGTCTGTACTCAATTTCTAAAAGTACCTATCATCTTTCGAACTGAAAATAATTATTATAAAACCTGTAATATAAATCCTTATTCTTTCATGATTTCTACACAGGGATAATAAACTATGTACGCAATTTCTACATATTATCTTTCGAGCTGAAAATCATTATTATAAAAACTGTAAAATGGATCCTAGTGCGTTGACAATTGATACACAGAAATGATAAAGTCTGTACTCAATTTCTTAAGAGTACATATTATCTTACGAGCTGAAAATCATTATTATAAAAGCTGTAATATGGATCCTAGTTCTTTGATAACTGTTACAGAGGGATAATAAAGTCTGTATTCAATTTCTTAAAAGTACATATTATCTTTCGATTTTAAAATCATTATTATAAACGATGTAATATGGATCCTAGTTCTTTGAAAATTGCTACACAGGGATAATAAAGTCTGTATTTAATTTCTTAAGAGTACATATTATCTTTCAACCTAAAAATCCTTATCATAAAAGCCTGTTTTGTTCAATATTCTGATTATTTCATAGAAGTAGTATATGAATGAGTTCAACGCCAGGAGGTGCAAGTGTGCAGGAATACCGCACCTTTAAGATACGGTATTACTTTCACCTCTGGAAGATTCAGCTTCTGCTCCAACCGTTCAGGATTGTAACAACTCGAGATACTGAATTCAGGGCTTCAAACCGTAAATTTTTTCGTTCCGTTTCAACTAAAAGAATATAAATCCGTTTTTTCATTCCGGAAAAATAACTGTTTTCGGTTCCGTTCTGAATGAATAATATTATTTTATTTATATTCTTATTTGTACTAAAAATATAATTGTATCATAAACAAAAAAATGTTTCATTTTTAATTGCTACACTCTGTAAATTGATAGAATTAACCAGGAAGTATGATAATAGCGGAGAACTGTGAACGGGCATCCATTATAAAAATCTCGTTTGGCAACTGAACATTTATCTGAATTAAATCAAGCAGGTATGCTTATATTCTGCTCAAGTATTTCCGGTTAAAAAAGAGATAAATTTCTTTTGTATAGCAATTTTATATCTTTTTCTTGCATTGCAAGCCACTAACGTAAGCATCTCAGCTATGATTTTAGATGAATGAATCAGCTATTGATGACTGTTGTATGTAAATACTCTTGCATAATTACTAATTTGTTAAGACAGTTCTTGCATAACATTGGCTCAAACAACATGGCCATCATTAAATAAATAAAATGCATCATTTACCACTATTTGAACAATATTTGAATCACAGACAGAAGTTTTCAGACATACTTTCAAAATTAAAGAGCAGGATTATGTGTATAATCTCCTAAACATTCTATGAGCAAAGCTGACATGTTAAGATCTTTAAACATGTTTTTAATTATTTACTATAGATGATAGAATTGACATTATATAAACAAAAAACACTGAGTTTAATTTTCCACTATTAATATTCTAACGTATTTCATTATCTTTACACTAATATGATACAAAATAACAAAACTGACACTCCAAATACTTACATATATAATCCTATAAAATTTTAATAAGTTCATTTTATAAAACATTTAAGTGATGTTTTATTGTTGATACTATTTAAGAATCTCATGTGGAAAAAAATAAATAACTGAATATTTTTTAGTGTGTATAAATATATAATTTTCCACTATTAATATTCTAACGTCTTTCATTATATTTACACTAATATGATACAAAATAACAAAACTGACACTCCAAATACTTACATATATAATCCTATAAAATTTTAATAAGTTCATTCAATAAAACATTTCAGTGCTGTTTTTTTGTTGATATTATTTAATAATCTCATGTGGAAAAATAATTAAATAACTGAATATTTTTAGTGTGCACAAATATGAAAATCATTATATACACACTAAAACACTATTAAAGTTTAAATTATAGAATTTTTTAGTTTGTTTTTGTTAAAATTATATTAAAACAGTTAAAAACTCTTCTGATGCATACCCTACAGAGTTAGCAAAACCCATATAGTTAGCAATTAATCTTAAAACAGTTTCAACGCTAAAAGTGATGACATATAGGCAGAGATACACATGAATACCAGCTGGGTGATTTAAGTGTCCCATTCTGCCAGTGTTTCTTTTTTTAATGTTATAGCTTTGCAGGTTCTAGATCGAATATTTCAATAGGGTTTGTTTTAAAGGATTCATAAAATTCCAAACATACTAAAAATGCAAAAAAACAATAAATCCCTTTTTTGAAGGTTTAAAGGTGATGTTTCCCCTTAAAGTGAAACATCATTACGAATTAACTACTTTAAGTTATTTGAGAAAAAAAGGACATTAACTATAACATATTAGTGAAATTTAAATTTCTAATAATATGTTACGTTTAGCTAATTCCACACTATCTCACTTATTTACTTAAAAACTGTCCAACAAGAGCATATTCCTGAAAGAAACATTAAAATAATTACGCGATTAGTATGTTATAACCTGTACGACTATTCTCTCATTTAAAGTCGTTTTAAAACTTTATTTCGTGAAAATATAGCAATAAACAAACAGTTGAAATCAGGGATGTGCAACCACGACCAGCAGGCCAACTCCGGCTTAAGGTTTTAAACAGCCTGCGGATATAATTTTAAGTTGCCGGTCCGAGGCAAATCAAAAGAAATATATATTTATACATTATATAGCCATCTCCTTCTCTACTTTTCTTAAATATTATATCCCAAATTTATTATCTCAAGCCCAGGAAATCAACGGTATACTTACTTCTTATATGTGAACAAGTGTTTTCAACTTTGAATCTTAAAAGAACAATTTCAGAAGTAGACTGACAGATGAGCATTTAGCATCGTACCTTAAAATCAGTACATCCCACTTCGAACCTCAGTATAAAGAACTTTTATAAATGGAATCGCAATTTAATTCATCTTATTAATGTATTTAAACCGTTAGGTACTTGTATATTGTTTTTAAAATTTTAGAAGAAATGATGGCCCGCCAAACTTATTTTCTTTCTATTTTTGGCCCGCGGCCGAAAAAGTTTGTCCATTCCTAGATTAAATGAACACAATCATGATAAAAACTTTTTAGTATGCATTTCTAACTATTATATTTTAATAATTCGTAAAATGTTTGTTATATTAAAAGTTCTTTACAATATACTGGATGCGATAAAAAAATATATTAAGCAATAAGGTGAAAATCTTCGTCAAAACTAGGATACTTGGTTCATTATATCCTTGAAATATTTTCATGTTTTTATCCTTCAATCGTCACAACATTGCTTCCTTCGATTTAAAAATATCACGTACCAATTAAAACAAACTTGTCATCAAGTGTCCGTTAAAAATCCTTGCATAGCCAAAAAATAGTTTTACTTGGACAGAATTCACGAGTTTCTGAGGAATGCGGTCCAGCCTTTTGACAAAAAAAGTATGTGACGAAAGATAAAATGGTGGAAAGAACTCGTTCTGTAATAGAATGCCACAAGTCTTGAAATGCACTTTTTCAGTGAAATAGTTTTGAAACTTCTTTCCTTTTTAAGCGAAAATAATTCAGGCAAATTTAGATCACATTTCGATTTTTTTCACTCCAGAAATATCTTGCAATCTATTAAATTCTTTGTAAGTTACGACACAGTCGAAATGCCAAAATTAGTTGCTGAAATGTGGCAGATTTTGTTGATCCAAATATAAATTTATTTACAAAAGTTATGATTATTTTCTACCACAATATTGAAATTAAGAGGAATTATTAACATATTTATCTCTATTTGATCCCATGCTAAATAGCAATAAAATTTTAAAAAATAATGGAATCCATACATCGAACTTAAAAACGATGTTCTATTAAGGTTATATCACTGTAATTAACACAATTCGTTAATTTTAATTGGAATCCCTGTGTATTAGTAATACTAGTTCATATAAAAAAAAAAGTTTATTTCTTGTTCAAACTCAGATTCTCAGTACCAAAATAAACATTTTTTACATTAGAGAAGAAAAGAGACATTTTAAGTAAATATCTCCCAAAGTTCTGAATTTCTTATGTATTTATGCATTGTAAAATGCACATTCTTATAACTGAAAAAAAACAAGAACTTGATACATTAGAAAAATTAAAGACACCAAAAGTAAATTTCTGAAAAAAAAATTTCAAATTCTTTATTTATCTAAGAATGATCAAATACACATTCTTATTACTGAAATATGTGATGAATTTGTTGCATTACAAAAAAATGGAAACATCAGAAGTAAAAATCTTACAAAGCATGTTTTAACTTCTTTATATCTGTATTAAGTATGAATCATCATGCATGCATATACTTGTTACTTAAATGAACAATGAAGTTTCTAAATTAGATAAAAAGGGAGAAACAATAAATCTTTCAAGAGTTTTAGCAATTCTTTTTTTTTGTCTTTATTCTTCATGTAAGATTAAATTATTATCCATTAGTATTACTGAATATACAATGAATTTCCCCATAATAAAAAAAAGGCAAGGAAATAAATTTTACAAAGAATTACAAATTATTTCTGTCTTTATTCTTTATTGTTTGTTTGGTTTAGCACAGTTCCTATTTTGCAAAGAGGCTAATAAATCACTACTGCTTAAGATTCCGAAAGAATGGCTACGACATCATAAATTTTCGAACCCACTTCTCCTTAAAGCCATAAACCTAGGCCATTTTTTTTGAAAAAATTAGTATTTTATTACTGAAATAAAAAATGAATTTCCTAAATTAGATAAAAATACACTAAAATAAATTTTTACAAAGAATTACAAATTCTTGATTTATTCTTTATGCATAATAACTATTATTTACTGAAAAACGAATTTTTTCTAATTATATAAATAAAACGGAAATAAATTTCTTACAAATAAGTTACAAATTTCTGTCTTATTCTTTATGCAGAAATTCTATATAATTACTGAAAAAAATATTTTATTAGAAAAATGAAAAAACGAAAGAAATTTCTTACAAAGAAAAAATTCTTTCTGTTTTTATTCTTTTCAGATTAAATACTGTTATTACTGAAATAAAAAATATTTACAAATTAGATAAAAAAGAGCAATGAAAAATTTTAAAAAATCAAATTCTTTCTGTCTTTATCTTTATCAAATAAATTATTATTACTGATAAAAAATGAATTAAATTAGATAAAAATGGAGCAAAAAAATTCATACAAAGAAGTCAAATTCTTTCTGTTTTTATTCATGCAAGATTAAATTACTGTTATTTGAAATAAAAATGAATCAAATTGATAAAAAAATGGAAAGACAATTAAAATCAAAAATTTCAAATTCTTTCTGTCTTTATTCTTTAGAAGATTAAAATTTGTTATTACTGAAATAAAAAATGAATTTTTCTAAATTATATAAAAATGAGAAAAAACGGAAATAAAATTTCTTACAAAGATTACAAATTCTTTGTCTTTATTCTTTATGAAGATTAAATTAATTATAATTACTGAAAAAAACAATGAACTTTCTAAATTATAAAAATAAAAAAACGAAAGAATTTTCCTACGAAGAAGGTTACAAATTCTTTCTGTCTTTATTCTATGCAAGATTAAATTACTGTTATTACTGAAATATGAATTTCCCAAATTAGATAAAAATGGCAAAGACAAACTTACAAAGGGTTTAAATTCTTTCTGTTATTCTTTATCAAGATTAAATTACTGTTATTACTGAAATAAAAAATGAATTTCCTAAATTAGATAAAAATGGAGCACGAAGACAAATTCATACAAAGAGTTACAAAAATTCTTTCTGTCTTTATTCTTTATGCAAGATTAAATTACTATTATTACTGAAATAAAAAATGAATTTCCTAAATTAGATAAAAATTTAGGCAACTAAATAAATTTCTTACAAAGAAGGTTACAAATTCTTTCTGTCTTTATTCTTTATGCAAGATGAAATAACTATTATTGATACTGAAAAAAACGAATTTTTCTAAATTAGATAAAAATGAAGACAGCGGAAATAAATTTCTTACAAAGAAGGGTACAAATCCTTTCTGTCTTTATTCTTTATGCAAGATTAAATTAGTACTATTATTACTGAAATAAAAAATGAATTTCCTAAATTAGATAAAAATAGAAACATCGAAAATAAATTTCTTACAAAGAAAGTTACACATTCTTTCTGTCTTTATTCTTTATGCAAGATTAAATTACTATTATTATTACTGAAATAAAAGAAATTTCCCAAATTAGATAAAAATGAAGACAACGAAATAAATTTCTTACAAAGAAAGTTACACATTCTTTCTGTCTTTATTCTTTATGCAAGATTAAATTACTATTATTATTACTGAAATAAAAGATGAATTTCCCAAATTAGATAAAAAATGGAGACAACGAAAATAAACTTCATACAAAGAAGGTTTGAAATTCTTTCTGTCTTTATTCTTTATGCAAGATTAAATTAGTGTTATTATTACTGAAATAAAATCTGAATTTAAAAAATTAGATAAAATGGAGACAACAAAAATAAACTTCATACAAAAAAGGTTTCAAATTCTTTCTGTCTTTATTCTTTATGCAAGATTAAATTACTATTATTATTACTGAAATAAACAATGAATTTTCTAAGTTAGATAAAACTATAGACAACAGAAAGAAATTTCTTACAAGGTTACCAATTATTTCTGTATTTGTTTTTTATATCTAAATAAATGCCCAATATTATTAATGAAAAAACAATGTAATTGTTACATTAAAAAGGAAAATACCAAAAGAAAAATTCTCATTCAGAAGTTCTCAGATTTTTAAGCAACGGTAGTATATTCATTTAAGTCTTAATTGAAATAAACAATGAATTCTCTAAATTAGAAAAAAATGCAGACAACAAAATAAATTTCTTACAAATTCTTTCTGTTTTTATTCTTTATGCAATATTAAATTACTATTATTATTACTGAAATAAACAATGAATTTTCTAAGTTAGATAAAACTATAGACAACAGAAAGAAATTTCTTACAAGGTTACCAATTATTTCTGTATTTGTTTTTTATATCTAAATAAATGCCCAATATTATTACTGAAAAAACAATGTAATTGTTACATTAAAAAGGAAAATACCAAAAGAAAAATTCTCATTCAGAAGGTCTCACATTTTTACTCATCGTTAGTATATTAAATCTAGTAATAATTCATAGGAATAAATGCCCAATATTATTACTGAAAAAATAATGTATTTGTTGCATTAAAAAGGAAAATACCAAAAGAAAAATTGTTATTCAGAAGGTCTCAAATTTTTACTCATCGTTAGTATATTAAATCTAGTAATAATTCATAAGAATAAATGCCCAATATTATTACTGAAGAAATAATGTATTTGTTACATTAAAAATGAAAATACCAAAAGAAAAATTGTTATTCAGAAGGTCTCAAATTTTTACTGAACAGACGTATATTAATTTTAATAGTAATTCATAAGATTAAATGCCCAGTATTATTACTGAAAAAATAATATTGTTGTCACATTAAAAATAAAAATACCAAAAGAAAAATTCTTATTCAGAAGGTCTAAAATTTTTACTCAACAGTAGTATATTAACTTTAGTACTAATGCATAAGAATAAATGCCCAATATTATTACTGAAGAAATAATGTATTTGTTACATTAAAAATGAAAAACCCAAAAGTAAAATTGTTATTCAGAAGGTCTCAAATTTTTACTGAACAGACGTATATTAATTTTAATACTAATTCATAAGATTAAATGTCCAGTATTATTACTGAAAAAATAATATTGTTGTCACATTAAAAATAAAAATTCTTATTCAGAAGGTCTAAAATTTTTACTCAACAGTAGTATATTAACTTTAGTACTAGCATATAAGAATAAATGCACAATATTATTACTGAAAAAATAATGTATTTGTTGCATTAAAAATGAAAATACCAAAAGAAAAATTGTTATTCAGAAGGTCTCAAATTTTTACGTTAGTATATTAACTTTAGTATTAATTCATAAAAATGCCCAATATTATTACTGAAAAAATAATGTATTTGTTACATTAAAAAGGAAAATACCAAAACAAAAATTGTTATTCAGAAGGTTTTATCACATTTTAGACCCTTAGTATATTAAATTATTTGAAAGATGTAGTCCAATAATTTGAAAAATATGTATTTGTTATATTAAAATGAAAATACCAAAAGGAAAATATTTATTCAGAAGGTCTCAAATTTTTCTGAACAAGATTTCTATTAATATAATTATTTATATACTTGCTTATTTATTTAATTTGTATTACGAAAAACCATTAAATTTCGAAATACGGAGCTACCTTTCATAACATCTTAGATCATAACCGACTGCGCTTTTTTAAATTATTTATTTATTGGTTAATAGAATTTCAGTGTGTTTTTCAAAATCCTGTTTTGTAGGTATAAAAAAATTGTAGCCGCAAACTCTAAATACATACTAGCATATAGCCCGTCATATGACGGGATCACAAAAAAATTTAAATTTCCAGAATTGTATAATTCTGGAAATTTAAAATTTTTTGTGATGGGAATTTTTTGGCTGGGAATTATCTGGTAGACACTCAATAATTTGTTTATCTTCATAGTCTTCTAAAGTCTCCCGATACTGTGAATGCAGTTAAGAATCGCGATGAATTCATTTAGAAAGATAATTCAAAGTTGTCTTAGCGACTGTGAAATTATTGTTAAGTTTTTTCCTAATTATATTTGCCACAATAATTAATAAAAGTAAAGGAAGAAAACTATCATTTTAATTACACCCTGGAAATAGATAGAATCTGTTGTTAATACTAGTGATAACATTTTCATTGCAACAAAAAATAATGGATAATTAAATTCAAAATTATCACATGTGTACTTAATCTATTATTTAATCCAAAAATTAAAGAAAATTATTTACATAATATCTCAGTTCAGTGATAAAACGTATGAAAATAATGCAGACGATATTTAAATAATTTAAAATAAGAAATGATTAAATGAGATGGTAACGGAATTCGTCATAATGATAAAAAATGTTTTTTTTTACCTATTTATTATGTGGTACATTGATAAATTTATCCTATGTCTTAACAGAAATATTGACATAATGGCATTAAATTCTGAAAAAAAATCTTCGAACGTTTTAAACTAAATCATCAAAATAATATGGATGCCTTATCCATTAGGTAAGTTCATAAATTCCAGGACAGACGGACAAATAGCTCTTAGGCTATTATTATATAAGGGTAAGTTTTAGATCAGAAAATAATTAGACTTGTGTAGGATACTTGTAAACTTGTAGAGTATCTCAGGTATCAACGTTCAAATATATGTTTGCGTGTGAATGTAATGTAATATATCAAAATTATTACCCTTAAAATATATATCCAAAATCTTGCTTCTCATGTTTAATATCTGATTTCCCAACCAAAAATGTCAGGTAAAGGGGTGTTCTCTAGCTTAAATTCTTTTTACACGTCTCATATTTAAGTCTGAAATAAATGCTAAATTTCTACCCATTGGGTATATTTGCTGAAAAAATGAAATCTTAAAAGTACAAACTTACGCAAATAACTCACTGTGGGTCAGCATCACCGAAAAACTATGTTTCTGGCGCATTCATTAAAGAGCTCTTGCCCAGTACAGACGGTCGATATACCGTTATAAAGATCCTCAATAAATTTTAAACTGTGTAAAAGTGTTAATATTTTAAATTTTATAACATGAGCGATTAGTAGTACATATATTTCTATTGATTACTTTATTGAATCCTATCTATTAATACGAAATTATAAAAGTATTATTTATAATTTATATTGTATTAAATAATGATATTCGGCATTAAATATAGCATTAATTATAAAATTAAATTCCGTACTTTTAGAATCGTAAAATTTATACATATTTCTAAGTGTACTTAATAAACACAATATTTAACACTATATTTACGGACCGAGCCAATCTGACTCATTAAAAAATTGATCATTCTATAAATATAAAACTTTAATATCACTTTTCAATCACATACGTTGATTTTTAGGTAAGTAATAAAATATATATAAACGTTCATTCCTCTTCAATGCAGACCCCGTTCATTTCGTATTATGAAATGTGGTATACCTATTTTCACGATTGTGAGCCAATTTGAATCTTAGAATGTATATGAAAATATACAAATATAGTAATATATATGGTATAAAGTAAATATAAAGTATAAAAAATATAAAGTATAGTATAAAGTAAATATAGAGAAGAAGTCGAGAACACTTCCATTCCAATGACAGAAATTCATGCTACTGACGCACGGAAGAATTGTCAAGTTCAACAATCATGCAAAAAGAACAGATGTAGAAACCATTGTGTTAAATGTAATAGAAATGTTTGTAGAAAATGGGATTCAAAAGCAGGTTTTATATATAAAAGAATGGTTTCCATGATTTTTTTTATAATAAACATTTGAAATAACAGGTCCGAGGTTCGATCCCCGGTATGGGCAAGATTGACTCAGCCTTTCATCCCTTCAGTGGGTAGAGAAATTGAGGACCAATCACGCTTGGGAACTAAACACTGGGATTTCCGCGTAAGATTGACCACCTAACCGGAACTTTGCACCCCAGGGCCTTTGGTCACGTAAACGGACATTGGCCCCGTACGCCTTGCCCTCTAGCGGCTATTGCGTATTTTAAATAAATAAATAAAGATTTGAATTAAATTAATTTGGAACTATTTTATTTGCAAAAAACTTCAATTTTCTTGTATGAGTCAAATTGGCTCACTTCAGTAAAAATAGGTATATGATCAACATCCGTAAATATAATGTTAATAACCAAATCATGTGTAAATTAATTGTTTACATGATCCTAAGAAATCCATTCTAAAAAGCACCAGAGGCATTTCTATAGAAACACCAATCTTAAAATTCTAGCACAGCAAATGGAATAATAATAATAAAAGATCAGGACTGTCAGCTGTTACTAAAATTAGAAAGCTTCTTTATCATAACAAGGAATCAGGAAAACGTCTTCTCACAGAGAGGAAAATGCTTGTTAAGCTTTTGAACATATGTCCGCTCTACTTTTCTATTATATTTGTGACTTGCAGACTGCGATTTCCTATTTTTATTCAACCTCCAGTGCATTTATTTTGACGCGTTTAGAATTCAATTACTATAATTTATCTCTACACAAAATATACTTTTGTTAACCCCTTCCTTTAGGATATATTTGAGAAAAACGTCATAAAAATGGAAGAAATATATGTTTAATTTTATTATTAAAATGTTAGAAATGTATTAGATAAAAAAAACCAAAATTTTAAACGAAGTAACTACTATTTTCAATATTTTCACATATCTATGAAATATCCATGGATTACAGTGAATTTTGCACAAATTACAGGAAAAGAAATTATGATTAAGATGTAACGTTTTTCTTTCAGAGCTCGGTGATCATACATGGCATATGAATTTCTCTGAATTAAATAGATGTTGAAGCTATTAACTCCTTGCGTGTGGTAATATATTTTAGAAAAACGTGCCAAAAATGAAATTTATTTTATCATCGAAATTATCATCGAAATGTTAAAAATATATTATTTTTAAAACATTTTAACGAAATCACATAACTACTATTTTCAATATTTTCATATGCAATTAAAATATTAATATATTACAGTAATTCTTATTTAAATTACAATAAAATAAATCAAATCACATAATTTTCTGGATAAATATAATACAATAATACAGTAGTATTATTATCTCTATCAACTGTTATGAATTCCATGTCCCTGAAATTCCGTTGAATTTCACAAATTCTTTACAGTATCCGAGAAATAGCAACAAATGGCTCAAATCTACCGAACATTTAGCGGAAAAGTATCCCTATCTATTAGGAAAAATGACGCATTAAATATTACTCATTAAACGAACCGATTTCTGGCTTTCTGGAATCGAAATAAATGTTTTACCTTGCCCGAAGTCAGGTCGGGCATTTCAAAATTGGCGCAATTGCTTTGCCCGAACTCAGATCGAGCGTCAAAAGGAGGGGATAAAATTTTAAAACCTTTTGAAAATCTATATTTTTTAAAGTTTACTGTTTGAAAGTACCATTATATTTTTAAAGTTCTATTAAATTATATGTCATTAGAAATATATTTTAATAAAAACATATATTGAAATATTTGCGAATAAAGTATAATAAATAAATAATTGTTGCAGATAAAACATTATTAATTTCAAAATATTCCCTTTAGAGGGTTTTCTACTATGAATTAATGTTATCCTTTGCTCCTAAGGCAATATAAATATATATATATATAAAAAATATATATATATATATATATATATATATATATATATAATATATATATATATATATAAATATATATTTATATATATATATATATATAAATATATATATTTTTTATTTTATGTGTATTATAAATATATGTATATATATCTCTATATTTTGTATAATAATATAATATATATATATATATATATATATATATATATATATATATATATATAAATATATATATATATAAATATATATATATATATATATATATATATATATATATATATATGTTATATAAATGTATAAAATATATATATATTATATATATAAAAATATATACATAAAATATATATAATTATAAATATATATATATATAAATATATAATATATATATATATAAATATAATATATAATAAATATATATAAAATATATATAAATATATTTGTGTGTGTGTGTGTGTGTGTGTGCTTACTTTACAGTAATGCATTGTGTATTGTGTTATCATGAATAGAAGTAATTCTTTATTTGTATCCATGAGATATGCGCGAGGTTTTCCTTATTTTTATGTTTTTTTTTTATTTTTATTATGGTATTCCATAATTTTAATACTGTACGTTTATTACTGTAAATTTATACAGAATTAAATTTAATGTCACTATCCTGTTACCTCTGACTATTAGTGAACTCTTAGGCTTTCAAATAGTTATGATTTAGGCTGATTTCTTATAAATAGTACACTATATTGAAATATTTCATTATATTTTCTATTTTTACTTATAACTAGTTAAAAGAAGAGAATAAAGGTCATGTATTTTCTCTATGTACCTATTAAAATGCACGAATTTCAAATTCACATCTGCTATGCTTGATTAAATCATAAACAGTTCGCAAAAATAAATATTTTTCTTTGTGCATGGTTAAAACAACTTAAAGTTTTCTCAAGATGTGTTGGATTTCAGTATCAATGAAACACAATTTATATACATTTATGGTAAAAACTGTATTAAATTCACTTATTTAAATAAAACCTTTCATAATTATTATACAGAACGCTTTAGTATTTTATGCTTAGTATAGCAAATATTCCTTATGATTTTGATTAAATTTAAAAATGTATAATATGTATAATAATTCTTTTCCTTGGTGAAAAACTTGCTATTCTATTTGAAGAGCATAGATATAAAAGTTAGTATCAAGAGATTACCAGCTTTCTGTGTAACACTATATATTAAATGAATATTGTAGAATCGTTAAATAAAAGAAAAAGAAAACTTAGCAAAGTTAGAACAAAGGTTTCCTACCGGACTGTTTTGAAACATAATTTATAACGAAAATGAATCATTATATTTCCGCACTTATGCTTTGAAACAATAAGACAAAAACTCACGTTGGAAGATTAATGTATAACAATGAAAAATGATACAACTTTTAGTAGATGTCTATTTACGGGATTTCCGGAATTATATGGAATGTGTATTGTTCCAGAGCATGTTAGATTAAATTTTAAAAATTAATGTGTAAAATATTTGGAAATACTTTAAAGTTCTTAAAGTGTAATTAGAGATAATATATTTTTAGCTAAATCATTATTCAAAGTGGATCCCCCTATATAATAACAGCCTAAGTTGTCTGTCCACGAATTTATGAAGCGGTTGTACCTGGAATAGATACAGACATCCATATTGGATTTTTGATGGGTTAGGGTTAGCAAAATTGAAAGCGAGTTCAAAATCCACCCCATCCCCTTTTTTCGAGAGTTTAATGCTATTATTTCAAGTCTTATTCTCCCTCTTATTCTATACTAAATTCATTCTTGATAAGAACTTAGTATAGAATAAGAGCGAGCGGCGACGGCAGAGCATAATATATAAACTGGACTGTATTTACTCGACCCTCATATACTCTAATTAGTTCCATCCTTCATGTGTAGACGTTCGGTAGAGGGCCTGCCCATTTGATAGTCGTACTACTAGAGTTGACGGTTCTGTCCCCGACAAAGCCGAATTTTTCTAAATGTCCAATAAATTCATATTTTCTGCTTTTTCTTTTAAATTCTTATTCCTAAAGTTGTTTTATCATTTTCAAAATTGTTTTATTATTTTTAAAATAAATGTTTACTATTTTTTCAACTTTTTATGACTTAAACTTTCTTTCCGTAATGTAATAATAGCCTAAGTTATCTGTCTGTCTGTCCTCGAATTTATGAAGCGG